>CACVKI010145738.1:1951-17249 GCA_902732785.1 Trichogramma evanescens
TCCGAGCCATGAGTCGCACTTCTGGTACCGCGGAGTGAGGCTAGCGCACGAGCGTATGCGAGTGTGATGCGAACGCCGCGGTGCCAGAATGTGCGACTTATGACACAGAAAAGCGTGTCATAAATGTGAACTTATGCCATACAGTGCTATAAAATGTTTTTTTCAAACTACTAATATTTATCATAGTGTAGAATATGAAAAAATGTAATGATTATTCGCTATTTCGTTAATATTTATCTGGACTATTATTCATATGAATTATTATGAAATTCGTTCAGCTTTATTCCGATTACGCATAGATTAATGCGAGAACAAATATTTTAAATTTTTTCACGCGAGACTGCAAGAGAATAGGGTATATTTTGGTAGTGATAGTCGGGCGTATATGATGTTCCTCCGGCAAAGAGCCAGGCACCTGTTTGATTCCTTTTGGGAATTGAGCTGTTTGCCAAGTGTGCCCGAAAAAGCATGTACAAATATATGCACTCGACGCTCTTGCTTGCTACTGAACACAACCTGCGTGAAGTGAGATTTAGATGGCGTGTTATTGCATTTTTTCTGCTTGCGTTCAAAGATTTATAAAAGTTTAAAAGGTACATGTAAATTTTTTCAAAAGTTAAAATTGGATTTGTATCAAATAATTACCCAAATTTTTCAAAACGAAATAAAAAATTAAATAATTTATACGCATAAATCAATTTATTGAAGTGTCACATAGCAAATCACTCTCAATGCTTCATTTCTTAATTAAAAACTTTTTGCATATTATTTGCGTTATGATAACGTAATAGGCAGAATACCATATAAGGTATCGAACTCGCGTTAATAAAACGTCAATGGAATTACAGAGGAACATCTCAAATCTGTTGACATAACTATTATCTCTTATTTAAACGAGAACACGAAGAGAAAAATGAAGATGAAGAAAAGAAAATGAGGCGAGTGGAACAGGAAGAAAATTGAAGGAACGTAGACAACTAAAATGAATGAAAGAACAATGAGAGTGCAAGAGGGTGGTGAAAGAAATAATGAAAAAATGAAAAGAATGAGTGAGCATTGACGAGCTGGAAAATAGACGTGAGAAAAAAGAATCGTGTGACGTTAACTTAAAGCAACACTCCACTGATCTTGTTTCTTCATAAGAGCTATGAATCAATGAGTTTTCTTTTGTCTCAAAAAAAAAGTTAAATATTTATAAAGCGTAGTGATTATTTAACTGCCATCAAAATTATATTGAAACTAGCCACTAAACACTCCACGTGCTCTAAACTCGTCTTTGTTTTCATAACTCGCTCACGCTTTCTATGGGGAATTAATCAAAATGCTCAACTTACAGTCAATACTCAATAAACAATAAACTGGTACATTCTGTAGCGCCACTCTCGCAACCAATCAGAACGCTTATAAATTGCCGACACTTTTAGCTGATGCTTTTTCTAAAAGAGCGTTTGAACCGCGCATATTAGATCCACCGTTTTGAATTTGGAAAATATGTACTCACATTCATAATTAGTGTAAAAACCTACAACTATATATGTTGATGCTCTAATCCTACTGAACCAGGATACGCAACAAAGCGTAATGTTCCACAGATTAAAGAAATCATTATTAAGATTCCTAATACATTGGGACTCTAAAATTTAAAATTTAATTTCAAGTTAGGAGTTTTATTCATTTTCATATATTGAATGAAAAATGTATATTGCAATTTTTCAAATTTATTGATTTGTCCAGTGTCAATCATAGTTAGTTAATATCTTTTGCACATATTCAAACGTACACAAAACAACTAGTTTTAGGACTGTAAATTATTAATACATGCACTGTATGCAGTAACATAAACATCTGTTTTATTTAAAATTATTAAAATGGTTTGAAAATAGTTTTTTTTATTTTCAAGAATGTGGAATTTTTTTACCCTGTACGTCATGACGTAAAAAATTTCATTCATAGAACATATTACAAGCGCACAGCATTTTATTTCCATCATTAAAGATACTCGAATAAAATTCAAGAAAGAAACGCTTGTATTGACAAAATATTATTCTAAGTTAAATCAACTTTAGATGAGTTTAATGTGTGTTTCTGTTTACGTTTTTTTCTTAAAAATGTTTATAAAAGTGAACACTTGAATTAACTCGTACAAAATATTTTAATCATCTGCACTATTTGGGATAAAGTGATTTAATGTATTCTGATTGTTTAAAATGATTGAATAGCGTGCACTTTAGAATATGTAAGAGCGATACTATGGAAAAATAAAAAGTTTGTTTAGTCATTATTCCAACAGAGAGGCCCATGTATTCTTGCAACGCCAAATTCGTCTCACTGAAAAAAAAATTTCGCGACATTCCTCCAGAGATAGACGAGTATATAATTAAAACTTACGTAGTGACTAAACTATAACTAGTCATGGGATAATTCCTTTTTATCAGAAATTAATCCTAATTATGAGGTTTGTTGGTCCTTGTATTATTTAAAGAAAAAAAAACTATTCTCAAGCTAAGCTATATGCATAATGTCCATATACCCTTGAAAATGGTAAAGATGAATTTTATTTCCAATTAATTTTAAATAATTGACTAATGTAATCAATCAAATAATATTATTACATCAATAAAAATCTTATTTACAACTTAATCGCAAAGTTTCCTTTTTACACGTGGATTCAAAAGACCTTGATCAATGTTATTAACAAAATTGTCTCAATAACAAAAAAATATATATAATCATGAATGAGTAAGCTGCGGATCATATTATTGTCAATAACACCAACAGTTATCAAATGATTTTTCTGTCAACATATGCTGTAGAAATTTACGCTTTGATCGAAAAATTGATCAATACATTCATCAAGGAAAAGAACTCTATACTTGAAATTAAAATGATATTTTTATTGTATTGCGTAACTTTGGCATGCAATGAAATGGAGTTTTTAAACGCTATAGATATAAGTATTTTTAAAGTCTCAACCTTTTTTCACAACATACACAATGTTTTTTTCTAAAATTCAAAAAATATTACTTTTACTGTTTTTCTAAATTGATGATATTGAAACTTCGTAAAGGATACTGCATAATAAATTTACATCAATCTCTCATAAAAAAGCACGATATTTTTATAGGTATATTCATTTGTTTAATATTCAAAGATAAAAATCGTAAAATTATATCTAATAAAGTTTAAGAGGAAAAAAATATTGTCATGACACCTGACGGTTTTTATTTCTACCAACAGTTTTTAATTTCGTTTGAAGAGATTATTTAGTCCAGGCATCAGAATCACCTCGCTTGTCAAAATTATTTAATTTTTGTTAATCTTAATGCAAAATGGCCGTCTTATTCCTAGTTTGCAATAAATAGTCATAATTTAATATATAGGCATAAGACCAATTTGATCGGGGTTTTGGGCTATTTGAACAAAAAAGATACTATATTTTCTAGAATATGAAGTTTGATAGTCCATAGAGGACAAAAAATAAACAATTTCAAGAATTTAATTGTTATAGTGGACACGCGCACTATCATGCTGCATATTCTCTAAGATTTGCTTTAGGGACTTATTTTTTGCTGCATTTGTACATGTTATCAATTATGAGATTTCTACGAAATAAACTACAATATTTACAAGGATGATTGAGTCTAGTTCTATTGATAGAAAATAATGATTATTCTTAAACTAATAACAGCAAATTTTAGAATAAATTTTATGAAACGCCCATCTACTATTGATAAAATTCATAAAATCAAATTCAAAATAACAAGTAGCCCCATCATGCAACCAATTTCTGAAATTCAAGTTTCTAGGTGTCGCACTTATCAATGACAAGTCGGTAAGGTGGATCACATCTTTACTTGCAAAAAGTTTTACCCACTTGACAAGTGGTGCCACATAGTATTCAATGAAAAAAGTATAAAACGTTATAGTATTATTTTCAAGTCCAGATGAATTTTCAATGTTTTCTGCACACGATAAAAATGAAAATTGGCATTAATTCAAATGAAAAATTATAAATGGATGTAAGAAGTACAATAAAAAATCAAAACTTTTATATACGTTTGTTATCAATTTTTTTTTAGAATTAATTTATGAAAAAAAACGAGGACGTTTAAGAACAATTAAATGAATTTTGAATTTATTAGGTAATTCTGTAAGATAAATTAATTGTAAAATGTCTGGTATTAAAAATTCTAATATTACCAATGATTTCAATGGCACATTTCAAATTTGTATAAACCATAATCGATTTTTCTTCAATTCATCTCAACCCATTAACATTGAAAATGTTGTTAAAATATTCAGTTTTACACGCATATTTTTGTGAATCTCTCGAGCTTTCAAAGGCAATTAAAACTCTTAACTAGAAAGGGAAAAGTTGTTAAGAATTGTTAAAATGTAAACAAAATAATATTACTTTATCAAACTGAATACCAAACGCTTCAATGTTAATGGCTATTATACGCATGGTCCATCACCGATGATTTCAAAATATTTTGCTCACCTTCAGTCTTCTATGCATATCAATAATGATGAAATTGAAAAACTGTACCTACCAGTTTCATCTGAAATTTCAAGCATCATGCTCCTTAAATTTTTTCTACCTAATCATATGCAAAGTTTTGTAGATATTAGTCATCTATATAGTTCTACATTATATATACGAGAAACAAGCGTGCTAAGTTTGTGTATATATACATATATTGATGTACAGTTGGAACGAAAAGTATGGCAGTGGCCAGTAAGCTAGATTCCCAGTAGAGCTATAAGAGCACCGAATTAAGCCAGGGGTACCGGGAAAAAAATGTAGATCTCGAAAAATTGTAACGACTTTGTGCATGCTGTTTTTTAATTAACGCAATGGTTCTTGAGATATTTCCTTTTTTGAGCACCTATAGATATTTGGTGCAGCGCCTTATTGATAAGCGTGACTGTACGTTCACGACTATACACAATCGCAGCATATAGCCATGTATATAACCATCTGATCAAGCTTGCCTGGCTTTCTCATATACACCACGAATGCTGCATACATAGCCCCTCTACTCGCTGCTTCCTCTTCTATATGTTGCTACTGCTGTAACTGCTGGGCGATTCGTATACATATACGAAAACTATGCGAAACAAGGTTCTAGATTTGCCATGGAAATACTGCACCGATCGATGAGAATTTTTACGTCCATTTTTTCTGACTTGTAAAAAGTCAGAGAGAACATTTACAAATTTATTTTTAACCTGCTTTTCAATCATCTTGTTAATTTACAGTGGAAAATCGATCGATGATTTAAAATTTTTAAAATACCTTATAATCACGAAAACAATAGTCTTGGTACTAAAGCGAAACACTTTACTTCTCAACTTAACAGTTATTTTGTAATTTACAAGCTTACGTACAAATTCGCAAGGAAAAACTTATATTTGAGCCCTCGGAATCCATCGCTAAAGTTTCATTAATTAAAAAATGAGCTCTTCTAAAAAGTTGCATTGAATAATAAAATGGAGTTTTCATGCGCAAATGTCACGAATATTTTTCATTATATTGCAAGCCATAAATGTTCTGAGATAAAGAAAATTATCGTTGCATTGCAGCATGTATTGATAATAAGCGCGAGCGAGAAGGAAAACGGCCAGGAGCTGCACGCGGGCTCGTCGATTCTGTGTTCCAAAGTCTGCTGCGCTTTTATAACTTCGAAACGACGATGCCTCGACAGCGACTTTCCAACACAAAATTACGCCAGGGGCAATATAAGAAAAATGTAGAGAAAAAAAAATTAGCCCGACTTAGTGTGTCTAGATTTTCAATTGGTGGCCGACTCGCAGAGATATTCGGCTTGAAAGATTGGATTTTCTAGATTTGCTTTACCGGCTCCCTGCTTGCATGCGAGCCTTCTAGTGTACAGACTCCTGCGGTCGTACGTATTGTACAGTAAAAGCAAAAAGTTACCACCGGCTCCTATTCACTTGTCAGATATATGACGTGCTTGGAAGGCAATTTTGAGCCTAGCGCGTCATGAGAAACTTGTAGAGGGGAAAATTCTAGAACGACTTTCTGTGCTTACTTTTACGATTCATTCTGCGACAAAAAAGTTATGATTTTTTGATAGTATTGAGTTTAACCTGCTTAGAATAAAAATTTTCGACGCTACTGTACTATCAACGAACGCTACGGGAGAGCGCGGCAAGCCGCACTTGGACATTCGGCTACCATTCACAACGTTGAGTCTCGAATCGCGTTAATGACGTATGAGTCTGGCCAACGTCTAGCAATGCGATTCAAACTTCAGACTTATTGTTTATAAAAATAGGCCTACTTGCAAAGATATATTGCTTTTCAAACGGAAGAATAATTCAAATATTTTCTTTAACAGAACGATTGTTCATCATTTTTGACAATAAAACGTTTAAAAATTAAATTTCCCGATTTTTATAAAGAATTTATTTTGATTCGAAAAATTCATATTCCATTGCTTAATTGTTGATAGTTATATTTAGATTTAATATAATATTCATCATTTTAAATGAATATTCTCAAAAGTAATAAATCAACCGTTAACTTTTATAACCGATTCCCAACAATGTGAAATATCCATCAATGAAATTGAACATACTGCATAAGAATTGAAAAAAGCTTATACTAATTACTATAAGAATTTAAATAATAAACTTACAATTGAATCAATTCATCTATAAAATAAGAATTGATTAAAACTAAATTCCGCGACTTTTTAGAAACAATGACGATTTTACTTGGAAAATGATCGAATGATAAATTCCATTATCAGTATAACTCTTAAAAAACTAGATATTAAAGGATATTGAGCTTAGTTCAAAAATAAACATTCTTAAATACGCTTCTAGAGATTTTTATTGAAAATTTTTTTAAAATAGTACACGATAGACTGTGTTTGGTTGTCGTATAGATGTTTGCTATGGTTTTTTTTATATTAAAATAAACAATAAAAATATTTAATGAAGTTCTAAAAATTTGCATTCCTCTAAAAAACCATTGATAAATTAGTATTATTCCATAAATAGTGTTTGTAAATCATTTCAATGCGTATATTTTATCGGATAAAAATTATTTATACTTTAGTTAAATTTTTCGGTAAAGATACATTTGAGAAAAACCAAAGACAGAATTTAAACTAACACTTTCACAAATTTTTCTTTTTCATGTTTTCACAGGATATTTTTTTCAATAGCAATATAGATGTTTGAATAACAACAATGTAAAGTCACCCATGCAGAGAAATATTGGATAGAAATAAGAGATACTTCTTTTTTAAATTTCTACGCATATGATTGTTATGGCATATTCCCAAATAATATTAATGTTGAATATAAATTATAGTAAATTAATATTTATATTGATTTCAAGACTATGTTATACAGTAATTTTTGCTCCATACATATCTATTTTAATTGTAAAATTAACGAATGTTATCGTAGCATCGATTATGAGAGAAGGTAAGGATTAATATAACAATCGTAACGAACCAATCGGTTATCGAAAATTTCACTGTCTTGTAAAAAAAGTTATGAGAGACATATAAACTTGATTAGAAAAATAGACTATGTTTAGATAATTATGTTTTGAGAAATACAATCTAAAATTATAAGCTATTGATTGCGCTTATAAAATAATTCTAATTCGGTATCATACTTTTGATTTGAGGCATTATTTTCTAGATGAAAAAAAACGAGATACATTCAATTAATGTACTAATGCAAAAGTTAACGATTATTGTTTTTTTTTCTAAAAGTAAGTATTCGTAATACTATCAAGGACAGAAGAATTCAATGATAATTAAATGAGAAAGTGCGTCATCTAAAATCAATTAAATCGTCCAAATCAATGAAAAATTCGGCAAATTTTACATCAAATTATGTGGAAAAGGAAAAGTTTGCATAGCTGGTTGAAAAAAGGGGAAATATATGCGTTAAATTAGGTTCGAAGTAGCGATATTTCGCGTCGCTACATAGGGTATCCTGGTGCCTGGGAAGTGTTTAGCATAGCGCGAAAGCAGCGGCAGCAACGGAGCAAACTCGCGAGCCGCGAGCGGTCTCGTTGGCTGCGTGTGAGAGCACCCTTAAAGATGGACGGTAGGGGAAGCCGCCAGCCATCAGAGAGAGAAGCCGCTCGGAGCTCCTGATGTTGCTCCGCACAGCCGGTCACAGTTGGCAGCGAAACATAGCTTCGCTCAGTCATCACCCAGTACCTCGCTATCTCTTTACTACGCTCCACAAAGCCCCACTAACCTCCAAGCCTCTATATAGACATCAGCTCAAGCTCAAGCGTTGTATACACACTAGACATGGCCGATATCAGCAAAGACGAGCTCCGCAAGGAGATTACCGGTGAGTTGAATTTTCGCTCGCATTTACGTAATTATAGCTGATTTAGCAACTTCTAATCAATTAATGGGGTTTTCAAGTACGCCTCGAGGTCATTTATCGAACGAAATAATTTGTAGGAATTGTTAATTTTGCATTTAGCGCGTCCAACTTTTAAAAGGCACCAAGCCGTCGCCATTTAAATCATGATGTTATTATTAAAACTACCGTCAAAATTTTCCGGAGAAATTGAAAGAGTCTCGAGTTGTTTTTAGCGCGAAAATGTATTCAAAAATTTTGATCTACGCGACAAAATGAAAGTAGAAAAAAAAAGGTGAAGAAGTCCGGTCGGTGGCAATGCACACCAACGAGCAGCAGCAGCGTGCGTTCGAGCCGTTCCGGCCTGCGCTGCGCCGTATTATTGTGTTCTCCGATATGCCAGCGCGGTATACCTCTGCTTCGTAGTGTATATCGCACGTAAACACCCACACGTAGAGCATGAGGCAGCTCACACGTACATACATAAGCTCAACAGTGTGGGCACAGCGAAAAACGTATACACAGCGTATACATATAGATATAGCGCGACGCGAGTCGGTTGGGCGTCTCTTTCTCTCTCTTTCTATATACCACTGGTGCCTCTCGCCTGACGCGCGTCTCTAAGCCGCCGCGATGCTTACGATCAACTTGACTTGGCTGCGCGCGTTATTTCTTTCAATTCGCCTGTTTTGTTTTCGATTTCTTACTCCCACTCTCTTTCTCTCTCTCTTTCATTGTTGCGCGTGTATCACTCTTTCTTCATGCGTTATACATTACACAACTCGAACCATTTATGCTTTAAATATTTAAGAGAGGATTTTTTAATCAATTTGAATCACATTCAAATAGTTTTAGTTTAATGTCACTTAAAAATTGGAATTAAAAAATCAATTTTCTTTATTAAATTATAAATAATAATAATTGATTACTCAAGTTTTTTGCATTTTACACTTTTGTACAAATTATTATAAATTATAATATTTGGCATTTCATTCAATCTTAATTGTAATACATATTACGTATATTTATCCAAATCACGGCAACCATTGATTTCCTATTGCATTATGGACTAGATTATTTTGCTTTTATTTTAGTTACTAATCGCATATGATTTATTTGAATTTGATGTAACAATACTATAAGTTTGGTTCAAAATATGTACGCTTATCAGCAGAATTGTATACTATAAACAATTTACCTCTGTGAACTCCGTAATGGGTACTCTGGAAAAATGACTAATATAAAAATCAATCTGATGTGATGAAGACTTTGTTGTAACGGTTTTCACTCACTAATTTGGGTAAAATCAACTGAAACTTCTAACCAACCGTCTTATAACGTATTATCTTTTTTGTGTCGAATAATTAAGAATTTATTCCAATTCCAAAGTAGAACTCACGAACTCGTTACTTTTACATATTTCGTTGTAACTTTTATTTTAACGCTAGATGTAAACAAAATAAATAACGAACAATGGGCGCGAGAAAGATGAATGCACCCTTGCCAACTTAACAATTAACGCACGCGCGCGCTCTCCTTCGTGCCAACCATCTGTGCACCCTTTTTAAACGTGTTAGGAAAATAAGAACGTTCTATAAAACTGGATTGAAAATACAATCGAATTGAATTTCAACTAAATAATATAAGTTTATGTTTCAATTCAAATAATGGACACGCGTACATTGCTTTAAAAATTAATTCACTTAAAAAAAAAAACGTTTCTGTTATTTTATTCAGAAATTCAAAAATTTAATTTTTTTATTTACAGCTATCCTTAAGGATGCCGACTTGACCTCAACTTCTGCTAAGAAAGTCAGATTACAAATTGAAAAGAAATTGGATGTTGATCTTACTGAAAGGTATAATTTAATTATTTCTATTAATTTAATTAATTTATAATGTAATAGTTTCTATTAATTAAATTAATTTATAATGTACTTGGAATCATTTTTAAATTTAATTTTACAAAATGGACATGAAGTAACTAATTATTGATAATTGATTATTTATAGTTGATTATTGATAATGCTTACACTATTCCATAATATGTGTAAACTTATTCTAGTCCTAGAAAAAAATGTAAGGACTCTGCGTGTAATTGCATATTTAAATTGACACCTCGTTCCCCTTTCAACATTATTTTTGGAAATTATTAATGATGTATATATCAACTGTATAACTTTGATATTTTAAATCATTCATTATATAATTACATTAAATGTAAAAAGAAAATTATTGAATTTTCCAGGAAAAAGGAGATTGATGAGTTAGTTATGGATTGTCTGCAAGAAAAGCAGCAAGATGGAAAGAAAAAGAAGGCTGCAAGTGAAGAATCTGAAGATGGTGAAGAAGAAGAAGAAGAAGAAGAGGAAGAAGAAGAGGAGGAGGAAGAGGAAGAAGAAAAGAAACCTGCTAAGCGAGGTCCCAAGAAGGGAACTGCTAGCAAACGTAAGAAAGGTTCTTCTGACGATGAAGAAAGTGCTAGTGATGAGGATGCCAGCGATGAAGAATATAGCCCTAAAAAAGTCAAACGCTCTGCCAAAAAAGGAGGTAATAAAATAAAATTAAATTATATCCTTTAAATTTTTGATATTGTACTTAATTTCTTACTGTATACATGCATAACACAATTTTTATTAATGAAAAAATTTCAACAAATTCTCAATTTCGAATGATTTTTCTTGTAGCTGGAAAAGCTGGCAAAAAAGGCAAGAAAGGTAAAAATAGCGATAGCGATTCTGATGAAGATTGGGGTAAAAGCAAAAAAGCAACTCCTGCTAAAAAAGGAGGAGCTAAAGGAAGTGGATACACTCGGGCTTACACTCTTTCAGCAGAATTAGCCTCACTAGTTGGATCTAAACAAATGGCTCGACATGAAGTTGTTAAGAAAGTTTGGGCAATTATCAAAGAAAGAAACCTTTATGTAAGAGATCATATTTTTTATATCAACTTTAACAAGTTTAAAATAATGATAAATTTTCTCATTCATGCGTTTTAAATTTTCAGGACCCTAAGAACAAACAGTTTGCCATCTGTGACGATGATTTAATGAAAGTCATTGGAGTCAAACGCTTCAGGACCTTTGGTATGATGAAATACTTGAAAAATCATTTTGTTGCAGAATAAATTGTTCCTTTATACAGAAGTGATAATTGTATAATTCGTCGCATGATAAGGGCCTTCTTACCATCTTTTCACTATGATATTCATGCATATACATTGTACAAAAACTTATTTCATGTACAACTTTACATTCTTATCAATGTTTGAATTCTATAACATTGTAATTTTTTATTTCAAAAGACTTTATACATCCCAGAACGAATGTAAGCTTGCAATAATTACCGAAATATAATGAGTTACATCAACATTAGTCACTTCTGGTTTTAAAACTTTTCAAAGCATTTTGAAAATTGCTATTGTGTAATTGTTGCAAGTATTTTTGGGTAATTAATGTTCATTAATGCTAATTTTTTTATAATTTAAGAAGATACTTTTTTTTAAATCATGAAAAGTATAACATTTTGTTTTAGTAATTTCTAAAATGAATTGTATGTGTAAATATATACAATTATAAAATTTTCTACTTGATTTTTTGACTATTTTGTTAGGTCCCAAGTCATATGCATTTTTATATTTTAAGTATATCAAATTGTATTAAAAACTATTAGAGAAGAATAAAAAATTTGAAAACTCATCAACTATTGTTTTATGTTTAAGCGAATCACATCAATAATGACGATACAATTTTTAATGAATCACCTAAAAGTAAGAAAATTATACTGACCATTAATAAAAATCAAACGTAAATGATATTTAAAAGTATTTTTAAACGTGTTTATTCACTTTTTTATAAAAATTCTAAATTACTTGTACAGAATATTTTTATATGTATAAATAAGTATAATATTAAATGGTCTAAACATTAAATATACCAATACAATGTGTAAAATTATCGTAAAATTTAATATCCAGCGATAGAATTCATTAGATTTGTTAGATTTTATAAAATTAAAATTTATTAAAAATTACATTAAAGAATTTTGAACTGTAATATAGTAAAAAAAGGGGGTTTGTTGAAAATATCTGAAAAACAATTAATACCAAATAATCAGAAGTGTGTATAATAAACGTACTTCTTATATTAAATTGATATCATTTTTATCAATTGTCAATCATTTTGTGTACTTGTTTTAAATGACTAGAATCAAAAGCCTTTTGACCAATCAGAATAAGGTTTATGAAAATTCTTAACAATTTTTTAACATTCAAGATATTAAAAATTAAAAATTTATTTTACTTCAAAGTCTGCGACATAAAGTATTTTTCAAGATTTGTAATTAATATTTTTTCAAACTTAGTGTAATGCCTTTGGTCTTTGGATGCGATCTTCTATTCGACATAAAATTTAAAATTACCGGTAATACCGTTGTTTTACCTTGTACGGTTGTAACGTCATTTTTATTGAAACTAATTATGGTTAAAATAACAAAAAAAAAAATATGAAAATTTCACATTCAATAAAAATAAAAAAGAAAATGAAAATAAAAATTATATCATTCGTTTCACTGAAATTGGAAATTATACTTTTACGCTAAGAATATTATCGTCAAACATGTTTTTCTTAATTCTATACGAATTTAATTAATTTTTTTTCATATTTGAATGGAATTTATTGAAAAATTGAATGCATTTAACGTCACAAAGTAAATGTTTAAAAGTTCCTCATTACATTGGTTTTGCATGACCTCAAAAATTTGTTCAAAACACGAAATTTTTTGGAACTATCCAGCTCATTGTGACTGCAAACGTTATCAAAATGATTATCTTATCTGACTGCATCAATACTTGACAAAATCACTTTTAAAAGAGAAATGCATTGATGTAAGTCACATTTTTGTATCCTCTTCCTGAAAGAGAAGTAAATAAAAGATTATACTACACTTAAAAGAGCTCTATAAATTAAGGATTTCAAATTTTTGAGATATTTTTTATGTTTAGATGTAATATGAATGGAACAATTAAATATTGATTTTTCACCCACAAATCGATTTCATAAATTCTATGTTTTCACACGCTGAATAAGGATTAGTAGAAGTATCAATCAAAGATTAGGTTTAATTTTGCCATTTTTAGATAATCCATCAAATAAAACTAATATCTAAGTAATTCAAATGAACTAAAAAGATTGCATATTCTTGCAGTTATATAAATATTGAACAATAATATTTTAACAACGATAACGTCACACACTTCAACAACATGAAATTTCGATTTAAAGATAAAACCGCTTATATATGGTTCATAATATCAAAGTATGTAGCTGTGTTACAAATCTGTTTAGAGAAAGATACAATTGAAATTATAGCTCAAGAAATCATTTACTTCCGGCATCGCCGGTGAACTGCGACATGGAGTTATTAAAATACATAATTTTTCTCTGCATTATAACATCATCTTTAGCGTCAAGATTACCTCATCGTTTGAAAGCTGGTGATGATAGTAATGAAGAATCGAATTCTGCTATCAGTGATAACACACTTGAAAATTCTAGTGAAAAACTACGAAAATCTCAAAGTATAACGTTCTTACAGAAGGAGCTTGAACAAAAACAGGAAAAAAATATTTCTGAAAAACAAAGTGAGATAGATAATGGAGTAACAAAAAGCAATAATTATTCAAGTGATAATGTAGGAAATAGTGGAAATGGAGGCAACGGAGGAAATGGTGGGAATGGTGGAAACGGATTCAGAAGTGGTAATGGAGGTAAAGGTGGAGATGGAGGAAATGGTGGTGACGGAGGTTACGGGGCAAGTAGTGGAAATGGTGGAAGCGGTGGTGATGGCGGTAACGGTGGCAATGGTGGTGCAGGAGGTAATGGGGCAAGTGGTGGTAATGGTGGAGGCGGTGGTGATGGGGGCAACGGTGGTGACGGAGGTAATAGGGCAAGTGGTGGTAATGGTGGTAATGGTGGTAATGGTGGTAATGGCGGTAGTGGTGGTAATGGCGGTGATGGTGGAAATGGAGGTATTGGATCCATTCAAGAAAATACAAAGCCAAAAAGTAGAAATGAATTGAGTTCTTCATTAATTCAAACAAATAATGATGATTGGAGCAGAGGTGGTGTTAGTAGTGACAAAGGTGTTTCGAGTATTGCTGAATCTTCATCTAGAGTTCAAGCATTGATTCAGCAAAATGATTCTGAAAGTTTAATAGGGCGTGAAAGTCATACTAAAGTCGCGAGTCCACGCTCTACCCAATTGACGTTAAATACACCAAAATCCAATCATAATAGTAAAACAGCCAATGATATCGGTCAAGGTGGTCGTGGTGGAGCTGGAGGCGAGGGAGGTGATGGCGGTGAAGGTGGTTTGAGCATAACCGAATCTTCATCAAAATCTAGAGTATCCAGTCAACATACTGATTCAACTGTTTCGAGTGGTCAAGGTGGTCGTGGTGGAGCTGGAGGCGAGGGAGGTAGAGGTGGCGAAGGTGGTTTAAGTATAGCTGAATCTTTATCTAAAGCTCAAGCATCGACTCAGCAAAATGGTTTTGAAAATTTAAAAGATCACACAAGTCATAATCAAGTATCAAGTTCAGACTCTGCCCAATCTTCGTTAAATTCTCGAGCATCCAGTGATCATAGCGATTTAACTGGTTCGAGTGGTAAAGGTGGTCGTGGTGGAGCTGGAGGCGAGGGTGGTGATGGCGGTGAAGGTGGTTTGAGCATAACTGAATCTTCGTCAAAATCTAGAGTATCCAGTCAACATACTGATTCAACTGTTTCGAGTGGTCAAGGTGGCCGTGGTGGAGCTGGGGGCGAAGGAGGTAGAGGTGGCGAAGGTGGTTTAAGTATAGCTGAATCTTTATCTAAAGCTCAAGCATCGACTCAGCAAAGTGGTTCTGAAAATTTAGTAGACCACACAAG
>CACVKI010145738.1:17299-40457 GCA_902732785.1 Trichogramma evanescens
AAATTTAGTAGACCACACAAGTCATAATCAAGTATCAAGTTCAGACTCTGCCCAATCTTCGTTAAATTCTCGAGCATCCAGTGATCATAGCGATTCAACTGTTTCGAGTGGTCAAGGTGGCCGTGGTGGAGCTGGAGGCGAGGGAGGTAGTGGTGGCGAAGGTGGTTTAAGTATAGCTGAATCTTTATCTAAAGCTCAAGCATCGACTCAGCAAAGTGGTTCTGAAAATTTAGTAGACCACACAAGTCATAATCAAGTATCAAGTTCAGACTCTGCCCAATCTTCGTTAAATTCTCGAGCATCCAGTGATCATAGCGATTTAACTGGTTCGAGTGGTAAAGGTGGTCGTGGTGGAGCTGGAGGCGAGGGAGGTAGAGGTGGTGAAGGTGGTTTAAGTATAGTTGAATCTTTATCCAATGTTCAAACATCAATTCAGCAAAGTACATCAGAAAATTTAGAGGGTTTCAGTAAAGCTGCAAGTTCGAGCTCTGTCCAAACTTCGTCTAGCGTCAAAGCATCCAGTAAGCATGGTAATAATGTTAGTTCACATGGTCAAGTCGGTCGAGGTGGAACTGGAGGAGACGGTGGTAGCAGTGGTAAAGGGGGCTTAATCATTGCTGAATCTTCCACTGAAGCTCAAGCCTCGATTCAGCACAGTTCCGATGCAATCGTAACCATTCATGTTGGTCGAGGTGGGGCTGGAGGTGAAGGAGGCAATGGTGGTGATGGAGGACTTACTATATCCAAATCTTCAACGAATTCACATGCGATTAGCCGTCGAGGCCGTGGCTGTAGAGGGGGTCGAGGTGGAGCCGGAGGCGAAGGTGGAAGAGGTGGTGATGGAGGTAATAGCATAATCGAAACTTCTTCAAAAGATCTTTCGAACGAAAACAAGTCAGAATCGATAAGTGGTAGGGGCGGGCGAGGTGGAGCTGGAGGCGAAGGTGGAAGAGGCGGTGATGGCGGTAATAGCATAACTGAAACTTCTTCGAAAGATCTTTCAAACCAAAACAATGTAGAATCGATTAGTGGCAGTGGAGGGCGAGGGGGTGCTGGAGGAAATGGCGGAAGTGGTGGCGAAGGTGGTGCTAGCGGTGGAAATATTTCAAGCCTGGGGGGTGTTGGCGGTGTAGGTGGAAGCGGTGGAAATGGAGGATCTAGTATTGCCATTGCTATAAGTAATGTAAATGGAGAAGGTAATGATCCCGTTATTGGATCAGCTAAAGCTTTAAGTGGTAATGGTGGCGATGGTGGTACTGGTGGGCATGGAGGAAACGGGGGAGCGCGTGGAAGTACTATTACTAGCGGCTCATTAATTAATTCTGTGACTGAAAGTTCAGCAGCTCTGACAGAAGAAACAGGTACAGCCGGATCTGGAGGCAACGGTGGACGGGGTGGATCAAGTATAGCAATAGCTACAACAAATGTTAGTAGTAATGGCCAATCAAAAGGTTTAGCTGAAGCTGTTAGCAGTAAAGTTGGAAAAGGTGGATTAGCCGGATTTGGGGGAGCAAGTAGTCCCTCCATATCTCATTCGTCTGTAAACTCTCAAGATAATGTTAGTAACGCTGATCCTAATAAGGAAGCCTCTTTAAAGCATGGTGGTTTAGATGGAGCGAATGGTAAAAGAGGATCAAGTATTGCAATTGCAGACAGTACTGTTGTCGCTCATGCTAAGCAAAATAGTCCAGTCAATAGTGTTAAAAATAATGAAATAGGCGGTAGCAGCGGCACTGAAAATTCCGAATCGTTGAAAAATTCTTCTAAACAAGCAAGCAACATTTCAAATTCTAACGAAAACCGTAAGTACCAAAAATGTCAATTTTCCACAACAAATTACATTTCCCAATAAAAACTTATTAATAAAATTTGCAGAAACCAAGACATCCGAAGATAATAAAAATAATGGAAACAATCAAAATTTAACTAACTCAGAGACAGGAATGGGTAATATTGATATTCGAAGTGCTTTCGTCGACAAAACACCTAGTAATAATAAAAAAAGTGTCAAAAAAATACTTTGCAAAAGAACTAAAGGAGATGAACTTTTAGATACTCTACCTGTTTTAAATGTGAGTTTGATATATTCAAATTTAATTAGAAATATAAATAAAGTCAAATGTCAAGTTCAAGTTGATCATTTTGTGGATTTATATTTATCCAAATTATAAATTATTACTCAAAAATAATTTAATGGATAATTTTTTAGATTTTGGGGACCAATTCCTGGTTGGAAAAAACATACCCAGGTCGCATTATTACGTGTATAAAATGCAGTTCACCTTTAAATAGGAATCTACGAATCAACATTATCAATGGAGGATATAATCATGATTTTATAAAAGCTCAACTGAAAACTTCCAATATATTAGGATCTTGTAAAGTATTCGGAAAGAATAGTTAAGATGTAATAATAGTTGAAAAATATTACTTGTTATACGTAGTATTTCTATTCTATATAATTCTTATAAAACTAGACTGTTTCAATACTTGGAGTATGTAAAGAAAAATTAATATCAAAAATAGCTTATAATTTTCTATTCATTTCGATGATAATAATTATCAATTAATTAGAATAAAGCATTACATTATTATTCTCTTCAATCATGATTTTTACATTCATGGTCGCATTAAGTTCAGAAGAATAGAATATTTAAATTAGCTAATTTCAAACAACCCCTCATTATTTCTTCAACTTAATTTTGAACTTAGATTAATTGTTAAAAAGGTTTAATATTTACTACTACAAGATATTAAGCCAAAAAATGTTCAGATTTCTTTTAAAGTCTACTGCACATAGTAATTACAAATTATTTAAGAATTTGAGCATTCAGAAAAATAAAAAGAATACTACATTACCAAATCAATAAAAATGTTTAAAACTATGATTCAAGATTTCATTATACCTAAAAATTCTACATGTTTTAGATACAATAAGAAACGGTTATGAATGCAAATGTTCAATGACAACTGTAACCAATTGAATACATAATACGTTGTGATAAGTCAACAGAGTGATAAGAACATTTTACTTAACGTTTTTCAAAGTGAAGAATTATTGAAAATAAAATTGCCTTCACATTGATATATTCTAAACATGAGCTTTATCTTGATACTATTATTTGTTTGATAGATGAGTCAAATTTTCATTATTGAATAACGAAAAATATAAAGTCTGCAATTACTGATTTTTTTGTTGAACGCTTGAGTATATCAGTTCACTTACACAACAGCTTTGATTATCACTCATTCATAATGAAAATATGCAGGCACATTTTGAGTCACGTCAATTAATAAAGTATGATAACTTTCAATGTCTATTTAACAAGGTCTGGAATATTTTTTGCAGCAACATTATTACGATAACACTAACTCTCTTTAAAACGATATAAACGCACTTTTTTCGATGTAAAATCTCATTCGGAGTCGTACAAGGTATCTATAATGGCGTTTATACGATATCTTTTAATTTTATCATTCATTTATTCAGTGCAATGTGGACAAAACTTGGAATGTTTTATTAAAAATAACGTTCTAGATACAGCTGAATTTTCTGAAGAAAATTTCATCATAGATACTTTGACTAAAAAAACAAGTTTAGAAGATAAAAGCATAGGTGATGCATTATTAGTAACAAAAAAACATGCGAGTGCTCAATCAGGTGGATTAGGAGGTAGGGGTGGTTCGGGTGGCGAAGGTGGTTCTGGAGGAAATGGTTTAATCGCTGGAAAAGGTGGCGCCGGTGGAAGTGGAGGATCTGGTGGAGAAGGAGGAAATGGTAGCTCTAGCAGTAAAGAAAATGGTGGTGGTGGTGGGGGAAGTGGCGGTTCTGGTGGCTCAGGAGGAGGAGGTGGTTCTGGTGGACAAGGTTTAATTCCAGGACTAGGTGGGTTCGGAGGAAAAGGAGGTTTTGGAGGCCGCGGAGGTTCAGGAGGTGGGACCAGTAGTGAATCAGTTATTGGAGGAGTCGGTGGTTTAGGGGGCAGCGGGGGAGATGGAGGCAAAACCACCGGCTCCGGTGGAGGTGGAGGAGGTGGTGGTGGTGGGGGTGGCGCAGGTGGAGGTGGAAGTGGAAACGACTCGTCTACGAGTGGTTCAGGGGGAGCTGGGGGATCAGGTGGTTCTGGTGGAGGTGGAGGATCAGGTGATGGTCCTAATGGTGGTGGTGGAGGATCTGGAGGATCAGGTGGTTCAGGTGGTGAGGGTGGATCAGGTATTGGTGCCGGTGGTGGTGGATCTGCCGGTTCTGGAGGTTCAGGAGGAGGAGGCGGTTCTGGAGTTACTGGTGGCATCAGCGGTAATGGAGGTACAGGAGGTTCAGGTGGAAGTGGAGAGCCTGGAGGCGATGAGGCTAATAATGAATCAGGTAAAAATGGGAGGGTTAACACTGATGGTAATTTCGATAGACTAGTTTTGGATCAAAAACGAGTCGAAACGAGCGAAGAATCAATCATACTATCTGCAATCAACCAGATTACAAATTTGTACTGTCAGCCTCAAAATAACGATAAATTAATAGGAACTTTATCTTTACCTAAAGTGAGTATGACAATTTTCCTATAATTAGTTTGAAATTGTACTTTTTCGTTGTCTTATGTGTTGCTTTTAATGAATTTCTTTTTTTTTTTTACACTTTTAAGTAAGATTACATATATATTTTTCAGGTATTAGCAATTCATAAACATTTACCAGTTAAACTTCCTAAACTTGAAATAAACTGTATCAAGTGTCTTCCAGAAACTCAAGATATAAATAATCTATCAAAGATTTCACCGAAAATCAAGAATCAAAGACTGCCAAAATCGTGCAAAGTTTATGGTCAAACAACCATTTCAATATAGTTTTTGAATTTTCCAAGTGCGGAATATCTGAATAAAATTATGTCTGTTTGAGATTTTGCAAGTATAGTACGGCAGCATGTAAAATATTAATTTGTAAGAACAAATAACAAGACAATTTATTCTGCAAAATCTATAAATAGTGATTTTTCAAAGATTCAAAACATTTTGCATTTTAGGAGAATTCAATTTATAATGGAAATTTTGTATTCACAAGGAAGTTGTGTGATAATAACTCATAGTTTGAACGTAAAATACTTTATTTATGGTATAATATTATATTTATTTATGTATAATATAATAATATAATATAATTTTTGTTTTTAGTCAGTTCAATAAAATAACTATAAAGTTATTTATTTTTATTGTATGTTACAAAAGCCTACATATACTTTTTGTAGGTATAAAATCGAAAACTTGAGTTAAAAAATCGGAAAGAATTTATTTTGATAACAATTTGAAATCGATAAGGTTAATGTCTTTTTCTCTGTGCATTAAACTTAATTCTAACTTGTTTACTAAAGTTGTATTGATTCCTTTGTCGACTCTTGTTTGGGTTTCTTTTTCATTTTTGGACATAGTTTGAATGCACATGCCATTGCGGAACGAAGATTTTAGAGTTTGCGTGCTTTTACAAGCAGATTGCAACATATTTGCCTACAAAAGTTATTTTATTAGACAGTAATAAGTTAAAAGTTTACAAAAATGACATTTCTTTATCCAATCATAAAATATCTACAATCTTTTTTGCATGGTTTTGTATAGAACTGGACCGGGACTGAGCGATCACTTGGAATTATGCAATAATTCGAATTATATGATTTCCACTGTATATTAAATGAACACTTATCTGTATTTTTAATTTACAACACTTAGACTTAGAACAATATCGATGACAATGGTTTCTTTATATAGCTCAAGCATTTTAAAAATGATTTTTCAAAATCTTTTATAATTAAAGCCAACTGTACACAAGGAAAAGAGGTTCATGTTAAAGGTTGAATTTTTTAGCTATCTACGTTGTATGTAAAATTAATTTAAACCAAAACAGAATTTGAAAAACCATCTTTGAGGTACTCAATTCTGTATAATATTTGCTATTGTATCGGTATCGTGAAAAATCAGCGAGGTTTTGTAAGAATTTATGAAAGTACAGTCTAGTATCACGATACAATAAAAATTATAAGTCAAAGAATAAGCTATTCTTCAGCAGTAAAAATTTTAAATGCCAGAAACGTGTTCAAAAGATTATTGAAAAACAATGTAATACATACTTATTTTATAAAATTCTTTAAGATCTGATGAGTTTCTTCATCAAAAAAAAAAATTTATAAAAAATAATAGATTATTGTGAGAATTTTTTTATAAATGTAATCTTCAGTGCATAAGGACATTTACTATGTATATTTAAAATTTAACAATTGTATTGGTCTACTAGTACAAGATCAGGTAAATTAGCTTATCAATAATCTATTTTCGAACAGAAATTTTAAAATTCAACGGCCATTGCTCATATTATTTATTATTCGTTTCATAAATTACTCACAAGTTTAATTGCTTTTCGACGATGCTCCCAAATATTTGATGAATAATTTGTATCTATAAAAGTCGGTAAAATGTGCAAATCTGTTTGGATTTCTTGACTTCGAAATAGTCTTGGAGGTTTTATTCCTCTTGAAAATCTGAAGAAATTACTTCAGTAAGGCAATAATTACACAATAAATATGGAACTTTAAGTAAAATATATTTACTTGTCTTGCTGATTGAATATGTTTATCTGATCAAAAAGTTGAAAAAAATGTATAAATTCTAAATTTTTTTCCACGAGATCCAAAGCAGCTTCTAAAAACCTTTAAAATCATTCTCTCAAACTATAGAAACAGTCAGAAAATTTGTATTACCTATCAGGACGTTTTGAAAACTGTTTAGCTGCACTGGCAGAACTAAATGCAAAATACTTTTCTTTCCATTCTAATATGCCAATATTAGGATTTCCAGGAATTATTGCTCCATTGCCTACCACAAAACTCCAAGCACAAAACCCAAGAAACTAGAAAAGATCGAAACAAAGCTATAAAATTGAAGTAGTATGATTTAAAGAATGTTACTATTTAACAAGTAGTACAATAATCTAAAGATAATCACTTGTAAATTCACTTTATTGAAAGTGGTATCGGTGTTGGGATATATAATCGCACATTCACCGCTATCCTCTGAAAAATGGATAATATCGATTTTTAAAAATTATACTATCATTTCAATCGATATTGACCGTAATAATTATAAACTTGCATACTTACCAATCAATTTTCCCATAGTACGTTCTAATCTTTCAGAATCGGTAAGTACTTGAATCTCGTCCAACAATAATTTAATAACAGTTTGATAGCGTGATTCTAATGTCTAAAAAAATTATATTAGTTTTTTTTTCAATAAATTTATTTGTATGTATTTAAAGATATCATTTGCTAATTCGAGAAAAAAACATACCTGAGGCAAAAATGATCTCAATTGACACAGCATTTCATTCAAGAAACTTATTACTAATACTTCATCTTGCAATTTAAACCAAGTTTTGGCAATTTCTATGAACTGAGGCTATATTAAAAATAAACAAAAGAATACTAAGTGAAATAGTAATAAAGATTACAAAGCATAAAACAATTTTCATACGTAAACTTGAGTGGTTGGAATGGCTGTGCGATATTTTACTATTTCATGAAGTTTAATGAATTTGTTTTTCAATTCTTTTATTAAAAGTTCAACCTCTTTTTCGCAAATGTCTAAATCCATCAGCAATTTTCTTCAAATTCAATCGAAATATGTATAATTAGAAATTATTATTTTACCTTATTTTTTCAAGTGAAATTATCTAAAATTTCAACGAACCTGACGTACACTTCTTGTTGTCGAGCTGTCACCAGAGCTTTCAACGCCCATGTAAAGTGATTGTTATCAATTTGACTTTCCCCGTCGTTAACATCGTCACTTTTTATACCTGCTTCTACGATTGCAGTAAGATTATAAATTTTTTCCATGAGAGTTTCCAGTAAATGAACTATTATTGTACGTGATGTATTCACACTATTTTGTAAAATAGATGGCACTGATAAAAAAATTGATTTCATATTAATTTGAAACAACATGGTACACTTTGATAGCTTAACTCCTCACAATCATCAATGCCTTCACCCCCACGTTGGCCATCGCGATTGAAAAGACGAATGCCAGAAACGATATGCATGAGCTCTGTCAATTGACTTTCTTTTTCGTTCTCTGACAATATGACAAATCTTGAGAGTTCTGAAGGCTGAAATACACTATGCAAAGCGAGGCCGACTTCTCTTAATTTTTTTTTTTTTGAATATTAAAAATTTCAACGACATAATGTTTATAAATTATTAATATACTATTATTATTAGATTATAAAAAGAGTACCGAAAAATGATTGCTGAGTACCTTAGAATTATTGAAACAGTTGGATCTCCTAAGCCGCTCAAAATCGTAATAACTACTAATATCTTTTGATATAGTTGTTCTAAGGCTGTAGTGTTATCAAGGACAACAAAGTCACATATTTCCTTTATAAGGGGTAAAGTTTTTTGAGCTAAGCAACTTCGATGCTTTTTTATTATATCCTCTAAGATATTAAGATAAGTTTTTGTCATTTTATGAATACTATGAGTTTTTTACGCCTATTATGAATAACAAAACTACCTCGATTTTGATAATTTTCCAAAAAGTATTGTTGCATTTTCAGTGTTACTAAACTCGGAGAAGAAATATTGACTACCTTTTTTATGATCATTTCTGTTATCTTCTGATTTTTATATTTGTCTTCTTTAGAGATAGGATTACCGGAACAATAAGACGTTGAAGATATCTAGAAAGATAAATTACATCAATAATAAAATGATATTATATTGATCTAAGTAATTGAATTCATCATACGCACGAGAAATGTGATGAAATTTTCTGATACTTCAACTTCTTTTTCTTTGCATGATTTTAGAACATAGTCGACGATATCTTTTACTGAATTATCCATGTTTCGAGACAAAAATGAACTGTTGAATAAAGGGAGCAAACGATATGAAAACAAACGTAGTTTAAGTTTGATCAATATAAGAGAGTTGAGGGAACGAACTGTTTCAATTGATGATGGTTATAAACGTTTCTTTCAAGTAAAAATATACTTTTAGATTACTTTTTTACTTGGTTTTAAATTCATATTACTGATTCTGTTCGTAATATAAACAATAGCTTATTCTACCGAATCCGTGTTCATAACAAAACATTTCAATTTTTGTTACCAAGAAAAAAAATTAATTGCAACCGCAAAACTTTTTTACAACAATATTGTACTTTCTTCTCATTCGAGAATAATTCAATGTATTAATAGACACTAAAAAATTTTCATTTTTACTTACTCAATATTCGATAAACTCGAAGAGATAACAACAAAAGTTATTTTAAATCGTAATAACTATTTTTAGTTTATGGCAACACGATGGAATTTTGTAGGATAATCGACCATTTTTGTGAGTTTTATGCCATTTTGAAAATTGTTGTCCTAAAATACTAATCTCCTTAATTTTTTCATCCCGAACCAGATACCTATCCTTTCTTTGACATATTCTAGTATCGCATGAGTTCTACTTCAGAGTGTAAACTTAATTTACTCACTAATTTTATCGTTTCAGTACTAGACAGTCCCATGCATAATGAGTGGAATAAACAACTCGATAACGTGGTTGCCGTATCCATATTTCACGTAACCTTCCTTTCAATTTCGCTTCTACTTTATCTTCAAACTTAATGAATCCGTTAGAGAATATATTCAAAAAATTTGTTTAATCTAATTCAAACGTGTCAAAATATTTAAAAAATCAAAATTGTTATTTGATTAAGTTGAAAATATTTTTATTCCTAATTGATGTTTTTAGAGATTAACGATACGTTAAAACAAAATGAGAACAAGTGAAAATTATTTTCCATTAAATGAAAGTTAGTTTTGTGAATAAGATGTCTAAAAATACTCGCACCAAAATGAACTGATTTGAATTGTAGGAACTGTATCCTAATTTTATTGTCAATCTTATAATATTTCTATCAATGAATTTTTTCGTACATAAAAATATGGATTTTTTGCAGGATCAGAAATTTGTGGAGAAAATAAGAAATATTAATAATTAATGAGTTTTGAAATAAATCTTGTTAGTACATCTGGATTGCGAGTGTCAACGCAAGGAAATTCACGTCTTATAATAATATCGGAATATTGAAAAATGTTCGATTAAAGTAAAAATTGGAAACTTGCTGTTTGATTTGATGATGAGAAATAAAGCAATAAAGATTTTTCCAGCTGCTTGAGAAAACTTGGATGAATTATCGATCTTGCCCAAAGCGAATAAATTGATAAGAAAAGTTATATAAAAGTTCATACTGAAAGCCCACAATTTCGCAGTAGTCGCAAGTTTTTCATACGGCAATTAAATATTTCATATTTTTTGAAAAATGGCAGCACTAAAGTACGTTGTTTTATTCTGTCTCATAAGTATGGCATTGGCACAAAGCAGAAGATCCAGTAGATGTCGTCGGGAAAGAAACGATGAGCTGTTGGATACGATTCCATTTCTTAGCGTAAGTTTTTTTGTCAAAATTATCATGAACGCAGTTGAGCAAAACAAATTAACATGACACGAAAATCATTGGAGCAGATCGTGGTAGCGGGTCAACCTCGTCTGGACAAGGAGTATCCCGGGTACAAGATCACCTGCATCAGGTGCACGTCTCTTCTCGACGGCCTAGGGGAGGTTCTCGGTCTGGATGTGCTCAACGGAGGATACAGCTGCAACTTTGTGCTTGCCCAAGTCAAGGTTACGAACCTGTTGGGATCTTGCAGGGTTTACGGTAGAAAACTCAGGAGTTGCGAGAAGCAGAGCTGCGCGCGTAATTAAGCTGTTTTGCTCATTACTTTAGACAACATTGCGGTATGATAGACTAAAATATACAAATAGACTAATGAAATAAAAAGGAATTTGTTGAATTGATTTAGTAATACTGAAGAACGATAGCGTGTAAATGACGCATGATGTAATATGCCGATACATATGTATTCATGTTACAATAATAAAAAAAAATTAACAACACATTTTACTAATGCGACGTTTTTTAGTTTTCTTTCAAATTTCGTTGTATTCGATCCAGATTTCCATTAATGTATACTATACTGGAAAGAGTAGACCAGGATTACACAAAATAAGTTTTGATTTCATTAAATAAGTCAATAATTTGGAGATTTCGATGGTTAATTAAACTTTCATGAGATAATTAAAGGAAATCTGGATAGGCGCGCAAAGAAAAACGCGGAAAAATGATCAAACAATATTATCAAAGTATCGTATTCCTGTCAATCAAGTGAATATTATTATTTTGCAAATACTCGAATTATTGACAAGGAAGCAAGCGCAGCAAATGTCTAATTGTCAAGCGGCACTGACAAAACAACGTGTTATAAATTCCTGACTATAGCAGCGGTGCAAGCGCAAGTCGACATCTACAGCGAATTTTACTGATCCGCAGCAACTAAAAGTCGCCTTCCACCGTACCAACGATCGCTACGTACAATTCGAAGCCGAGCGAGCAACCGCTCAAACACGTCTCTTGCCCCGCCGCGTAGTCAATATAGCAGTGGAGTAAAAGTGGAAGAGCAAAACAGGCGCAGACATTCGCGCGTGTGTCGAGAATCGCCAGCAGCAGCAGAGAGAGAAAGAGAGATTCGAGTCAGTCTGGCACGGAACGTCGCGAGAGCCGAGCGTGTTTGCTGCGCGCCGTCGCGCTACATAATAAAGCATCAGTGTATACTCGCTCTATCTGCCGTGTGTTTGTTGTGCCAGTGTTATAAAATATATACATGGTGTGTCATAGCGTAGTCTTGACTCCAAAGCAATCTTCGCTCAAGTTTTGTTCTAGTGCTCTTGTTTTGTTCAAGTTTCATTCTCAGTAGTGCAAAGGGCTCTAGGTACACAACCTAACCTCGCGTAGTGTCCTCCTATATCTAGACGTATCTCTCTCTACATATACGATTACGAACGCGTAATTGTATCGCTTTAAGGGTGCTCGAGGTGCTATATATAAATTTACACATTCGTCACATCTTCACACTAACACACGCATACACATGTGTGTGTACACATACACATCGTTCTATATATACAATCATACGTACGATATATAGAAGAAATAAAGGCGACGAGTCCGAGTGCAATGACAAGATCGTCGGCATATGGAGTATGTGCAGATGAGTAGTAATAAAAACGACGACGAAGACGACGACGAAGCTTGACGAAGCGCGACGAAGGGGACGACGACGACGATGATGCCCAGGGTCGCCTATGTCCTCTTTATCTTGCTGCTCCTCGACGCGGCGCTCGCCTCTTCTTTTCGTCGCCAAGGTGAGTCATGTACGCGCGCAACACTGCGCTTCCTATGTGTCATGTCCTAGCTAGGACTGTAACAGTTCGTTGCTACCGCTGCATCGCTCCGGCCCAGCTGATTTTCGTGCAGCGACGCTCGTCTTTCTAAATTCTCTTCTCTTTTGTTTATTATATTTTTTTACGGAGAAAGCTCGAGTCAATGGTGATAATCGCTGTTCGATTGCCTATTTTAATGCCGATGATTCATCGCAGACCCAGACTTTCTCATTCGCGATGTTTTTTTAATATCTATGATATTTCGAATAGTTGTAGCTTTTCTAACGACGATTGGCCACTTTGTTTCAACGATCTCTCGCTGTTGTAGTGTGCGATCATCTAAAGCACGTTGCGTTCTTTGTTGATTTTTTTAAATTTTACATTTGCGGCTCTATTGTGCTGTGAATAATAACCGCCTGTCGACGTTTGAATGATTCGTTTCAACTATGTTTTTTTTCTGCATTGTGAAATGTTTGTCATCTTTGGCGCTGAATATTTTCTTTTTTTCGTACAAAAGAAATTTTCTCCACTCGATGTGATGATGACAACTAAACATTTTTTAAACTGTTTTTAATGAATCCTAATTTTATATCTAAGTAATGACGAAATTATCTAACGACATCAAAAAATGATATGAAACTCGTGCATGGGACTATCGATGATAATCTATGACAACTTCGAACAACTTGAGCAATATAACGTATTTTCCATTTCTGAATCCATACCAATTTGTCAATTGATTACATATTTTCTTTGATTCTTTAGAAAACTTAATTTTTCATGCAATGCCATCTTATAATCTACATCTTAATGATAAAGAAAATTACCTGCCGGAATGTTTTTAATAATGGATGTTAATAAGACACAAAAAAATGTGTATTGTGAATCATTATATCAGAATAAAATTACTAACTGAAATGCCACGAGACGTGCACAACTCGAGGATCATCATGTTTTAAAGATTAATTTTTTATACAATAGGGAGTGTAGACAGGTTTTTCGTTAATTACCTAAATTACATACTCGCATTCGATTGAAAAAAAGCTCCGCGATAAAATGATAGCTTATGCATGAAAAGTAAAGTAAAGCGTACGTACACTTCGTATATAATGCAGCATTGTAGAGACGATAAATATTTTCTCCACAATTTACTTAACCTTTTTTTTTGACTATTCGACAAACACATCTCAGGCGTATTATCGCATCTTTTGCGAGAAGCAAGAGTGAACATATCGACAAGAAAGCGCGCCCATATCGTATAGCCTTTTTATTTGCCTGGCCTCTTCTTCCTCTTTTATTGGCAATGGTGCAATTGTGGCATCCGGTATAGATAATTGTTATTCCTCCATCACGCGTGCGCTCCGTGCGCAGTGCAGCTCGTCTGCGATAACTCGACGATTATTAATTTTTCTCTCGGCCGCTTGTACTCGTTTTTTATGCTCGCATGTACATCTGTAATACATATTTATAATGTCAGAAGCAATTTATTTTTGTTTTGACTTGTGTGCGCGAGTACTGGCGACGGTAGCTTTCCTCGGGGGACCAACTATACCACTACACTACAAGCGCCCAGTGGAAAATACGCACGAAACGGAAATGCATTTATCCGTATTGTGCCGGCTCGCTTTGGGTATGCCATTAAAAATATACAGCGCGACAGTGGAGAATGGCAAAAGAATCGACGATGCGTGACGAGATTTCATTTTTCCGTGCACTTTTTTTTTGACAGGCCGTGAGCGCTTGTGCATGTACGGTATGTCTAACGTAGTCGTGCTGCGCGGGCTTTTAAATCGCCTTGCGTGCGTGCGCGCCAGCATTCTCGCGGACAATAAATTGCATTTTTCATTTAGTATACGTTGGCTTGGAAAAATAAAAAAATTATATCGACGTGCTCTTACTGAATAAAAGTACGCTTTCTATCATGCAGGGCTACGCTCGGCACTCGGTATTTTTTATCAAATTCACGCTCAAACTTTTGCGAGTTGTCTCAAATATTTATTTTGTAATATAGCAAAGCGTTGGAGGAATTGGTCTAAAATACGAAAGCCACATCAAACACATCCAAAGCTCGAGCTTATGAGCTTGCCAAAATAAGGAAAAACAATGAGCGTCGGTCGGTTAGAAAATTAACCAGAAAAACAGTCGCAACTGGGCATGCAGAGTGATCGAAGGAGAAAAAACTCAGTAGGTCTCGTAGGTAGACACAAATGTCAAAAGGCCTGTTACGAGAACAATTTGAAGGCTAACGCAGGTGCGTCTATTTAGGCCGATTTCGGGGGAAAAAGCGCGTGTGCTTAGAATTGAAAGGGGCGGCAAACATAATCGAACTTTTTCGAGTCCCCATACATCGCTAGACACGTTATAATAACGAGCTCACCTGGCTGGGACCCGAGTGAAAAAAAAACACGAAAAAAGAAAGGAAAGAGAAAAGCTATCGCGATCGTATAGTCGCATAACACGCACAATGGACTAGATGGATGTCATGCTCATACGTATGTTGCTCACAAGAGAGGCGCGTGCGAGCGGGCACACAAAATATGCGCTGTGTATGCCGCATACGAGGTTCGAGTAAAAGTAGTCGCACATATACGGTTACTGCGGGCCGTGGCAGGACCTCGTGCGCGCCGGAGAAGGCGAATAAACGCTCGCGCGCGCCAGCTCGTAAATAGCATTATATGGCAATGTATAAACCGCACACGCGCCCCGTTTCTTCGCATCAATGCACGTGTTGCCGCGTGCTCACTCACACATACGCTCACTCGTGTAAACATAAATCCATCTATGACTGCGTTACGTATCTCGCTGTTGCATCGCTGCTGCTCGGCATTCCTATATAATACAGTATATACTTACTAGTACAATATCGCGCCGTGTGCACCAGACCGGGCCAATTTGTATATCTAATAGCTCTGGCCACAACAAGATTGAGAACTTTTGAAAATGGATTATATGGCTTCAAGATACAATGCGAGCCATTTCGAGAACGGATTGAACCTCTGACTTGCCGAATGCATTGGGTATTGTAGTTTGTCGATGAACAGATTAAAGAATGTCGTTTTGCTCGCTGATGGAATTTGCCTGACATGAGCATTGTGCACTGCATATGCTGGAGATTTAATAATATGCCAAACGTTTCGACTGGTTATCGCGAGAGCGACATCGTAATCAGCGCTTGATGCGTTGCTGAGCTTCTTCGAACGCATTGATAATCAACGATGCTTTCGAGAGGCTGTCAGTCGAGCGCTGCTGCATCAAGAGTGACGCTCGTAGTATGTTTTTCTTCGATGCAAAGACTCTGCGTCAATATTGTAATCGGATGGACGCAATACGCAGCAACTAAACTTCAACTTTTTAAAATCCTCGTAATATGGCACATTAATAGTATATTATGATACGTGTGACTTAAGCAGGCCATTATTGCACGGCACGGTTAGCACCCGAGCGAAGCGAGGGTGCTAGTGCCGTGTTAAGAATGGCCTGCTTAAGTCACACGTATCTTACGATTTTTTATAGCACTGTGCTAAATTCACGTTTAGGCCCCCTTTGGCGAGATATAAGGTGCTCATAATAGCATCGCGGTATGAGGTTAGCGCACGAGCGTAGCGAGTGCGATAGGCGCGCCGCGGTGCAATAATGAGCAGCTTAAGGCACGGCAAAGCGTGCCTTAAACGTGAACTTTAGCCACGCAGTGCTATAAAATTACATTTTATCAGAAACACTGGTGGCTTTGAATTTAGACATCTAACGTTACCTTGACATTTTGCTCAAGAAAACTCACCTGACTTGCTCTGAGTTTTATTTATTCTACGCTGTATGGATAAAATATATGTTTTGGACAGCTGCGACGATGTAACCGTAATTCCGCCCAAAATTATTTACATCAGCATTCGCATAAAGTTGAAATCGACGTAGTAAATTTTGCACATTTCTATTCCCAACAGAGCCGATATTAACGAAATTAATGTATCTTTTGAAAATTGCTTGCGTCAGCCAGCCTGTTATATCCCCGGAGCGTGAAGCCTTTGTTCCATCCTACATTCACTTATATATACTCAGCATACACGCCTATACATATGTATAGATTCGCCGTATGGTCCATACTAATAATGTCCGGGGCATTGCTGAGCTCAGCTGTAGGAAATTTGGGATCATCCAATCGTTCCTGGAAACGTATTCTCACACTCGCGTGCGTACAGTAGACCCACACAGGCTCGCACACGCACACACCCACACACCGGGAGCTGCGACCGCATCGACGAGTATAATGGCAATGGAAAAAGAAGCCAGTCGCTATTGAAGGATCGGAATACAATTGTGTGCGGTTGCGCGGCAACGATCGCCTGTGTACGCATTATACACGTGTTATTCTTTCATTTTCTTTTAATCCGAATAAAATCATAAAATGTCCTCGTAATATTGTACGGCCGGTGTCATTTCACAATTCGGTCCGATTCAAATGGGCGCGCATGTATATCGAAGAGTTCGGATTTTTCGACACGAGAAATCGACAGAAGTCGTTCGAGAATCAAACATCTATTGGAAGAGCTGACTTACCGAAACCGCAGGGCTTTCTTTTTTCAGTCTAAAAATTCATTATTTTTGATCACATTTTTATAAAAAAAGATGGTCAAGATGTATCTTTTCACTTTCCAAAATCATTGAAGTTTCATACACATGTACCTTTTACAATACCCAGACAAAACACAGCGGCAGTCGAACGCACGGTGCCAAGTGAATCTACAAAAAGTAATCCACACTTGTCGATTTTATAATTCGCTGCTTTTAGCTGTAATTCCGTACGTCATGCGGTAATACCTGTGTCATGCACAGCGCTGATAATAAAAGCGTCCGCGGACCGAAAATTGTGACTCAAACCCGCGTGTATGCGTATGTGAGCACGACAGCTTTGTTTCAGTGACGCGTATTATAGCTTGGCTGCCTTTTGCTACCGTAGATAACTGAAACGGAAGTTGTACTTATGGAATATATGCGCGTGCAGTGCGAACAGACGCGGCAAATACCTGATGACGCTCGGTTGTCGTCGTGTGCTCTTAAAACGAAAAGGAAAGGGAATTATGCACAGTATATACACTGATATTCGATAAGAAATTTCAATTATCTATCTTATAAGTATCATCGATGTCTGATCCAAAATATGGAAAAGCAGATCATGAGAAATTGATGCGTGGGACTTTTAGTTTTTTGGTCGAATGTGCAGTGAAAGTTTGACTGTTTTGTAATCGATCACCAGGAAAACATTTTGGAAAGTGAGATAACTTTGATTTGAGTTTTAGTGTACCATCCGTAAAGTGATACTCCAATGCCAAGAACGCTAATAAACTTAATAGCAGACGAAAACAATACATCGGGAATAAATATTTTCTTTGTCCGATTCTCGACGGTAAACTTTCTTTGTATTCGCTTCTGCAAATCACGAGTCACAGCTAATAAAAATATCATGTTTTAGCATTGACGCACAATTTTTTCCCCCAAGTTATGTTGCGCAGTATAATGAAAGCAAATGAAATTCAAATGAAAATCCTCGCGTGTTGCTGCTTCTGTTTTATCTCTCGAAAATGGTCTTGTGCGTGTGAAAAACTTTTTTAATCCTCAAGTCTTGTTTTGCAATCAAGCGCGAGAGATGACTCGTGTAGTAATGTAAATTTCTAAATGAAATAATGAAAAAATGTAACTTACGCTCGGAATTGCTTTTTTCACAAGTGTACGAAAACAACCGTGAACCCAAATGTTATCATCAAATGTTGACTAATTCAATTTAATGTATTCTGCAACAAACATTTTTTTAAACTTCAGCTTGATGCAATGACTAATGCTATATATGGACCGCGATCCTTGAACGAATTTTAAATCACAGAATCATCTATTTAAAATTCTAGATATTATCGATAAATCACCCATTCAAGGGTCCGGTAGTTTCATGTGGCATCCTTCGCAACTTTCAATGAATTCCACCTCAACTCGACTGCAAAGTTTCTTCGAACGTGACTCATTTCAATTGCCACAAAACTGCATAACCACGTACCGCTAAGTGTGTGTAACCACTTCCGGCTTCTTGTGCAGCGAGCACCATTTCTCACTGTTTGCACCGTAAAGGATCAATTTTTAATGTTGGCCCGGATGTTTATAAAAAAATTACTTTCATAAATTTAATCCTGCGTGTACGCTTATACGTTTGATGAGCAGCTATACTTTGCAAAAGCGCATGCCACGAGTAAGCAAGTCGATTATTATCTTTGACCCGAATATTGGCATTAGAAAGTTAAATTGTTTAGCACTTTAATTTACATGCGTTGAGACGATGATGCATAAGCGATGCGAACTTTGTAGCTAAATAAGCGAGAAAAAATTATTATGTGCAGCATTCTCGTTCCCGATTATTCGTGCACAAAATATAAATTAGAAATTATTGCCTTGCTACCGTATTTTCAAAAGTGCACGACGAAAAATTCAGCGATTCGTAATTATGCACACAAAAACTGAAAATTGTGGGCTTGGAGCAGTAGCGGTCTTCTTACCCGTACGATATTTACAAACTGCTGGCGTAATTCACTTTTTAATATGCACTTTAAGGTTACTGAAGGAAGGCTCGAAGTGGATTTAAACGTGGCTTAGAGGTTTTTTGTGAATATCCTAATGCTGTTTGGAATATTTTATCGGGGCATGTTCGTAAATCACGATCGTGATTAATTATGCCTGCTGTGTATTACATTCTATCTTGACTTGTTTTTTCTTTTGTATCTTTCGTATAGAAAGTTTATCTAATTTAGAAAAATTAAAATTTTTTTACTAGAAGTTTCAAAAAACTTTATTATAAACAATTTAAATTTAAATACATTGTCACACAAAGCCAGAAAAATAAGATGTTTATTCGTTAAAATAAGCATTGCATCAAGAATTGTTAGTAATTGTTGTCTAATGTACGATTAAAGTTGTAAAATGTATAATTATGAAAATGTACACAGTGACGTTTGCTTGAGGTTATAATATGTGTGTCTGGTGCGTCTACTCCTAACTGTTGTGCTTAGCTATCGTATACATGTAATTTCGGTTGTATTGATAGCATCTTAGTTTTCAACTCATTAGGAGTGTCCTAATATAAGTAGGATTTTTTCACGACTCGCGCACTCGCACGCTTGGCTCTGTTCATCGATATAGGCCAGCGAGTCTAAATTGTGCAAACGCTGCAGGGTCGCGCGCGTCTCTGTGCTTTTTAAAGCCAACGACCTCTTCACGCATTGCGCGGCGCTTCATGCAGCTTTGTGTTGTCACGGGTCGACGCGGCGGTTCACTCGAATAACTGTTTCGCTAAAGAAGTTAAAAAACAAGTCGTTTGTTTTTTTTCTCTCGCGTAAGACTATCTTACTGTCGCACGTATCTGCAGCCGAGGTCGCAGGCTTCTTTTTAAAAATGCGATACGCCGTGTTTATTTTCTTTTTGTAAAAAACAATTCTTTATATCATTTTGATCTTTCTTAATTTTTTATCAATAAAATTTAATACGAACGCATTTTAATGGCTAAAAAACCCTTACTGGTTAATTTGTGCATCTCACTTGGCTTAATTTCGTTCTATAAATGCATTTATATTTATGTCTTGTTGAATTTTTAAAATAAACAAGTCGACTGAGCCTGGATTACCGAATCATTATAAATGATTTCCAAAGTTTACAATTCCTCACTTTTACTCTTCACATCATTTAAACGTTAATTTCCATTTTCAAGTCTTTAAAAGGACCTCCCTCCTCCAAATTAAAAAGAAAAAATGTTTTTTCAAAGATTTATTTGTAATAGAATAAAACGACATATCTTAATGAAACTTTTTATACATACTTTATTGACCTTCTACTATATAAAAAAATTTTTTCTATAATTTTTTGCCACCGAGTTTCGTCTGCTACAATTGCTTTAACAAAATACGAAAAAAAACCGCGGTGGGAACGATTAAGAAAAAACCATTAATTTTATCACCCTTAAATTTTAACACAATAATCTGCCCATGTTACTGCTCAGAATGAACTAGAATGGACATAATCGGCATAATATTTTTGGAGATATAAACAATTCGATTTTCGAAAAAACGCCGGCATTTCTTTATTTTTTAACCAATGATTTTTATTCTAGTTCATTCTGAGCAGTAACATGGACAGATTATTGTGTTAAAATTTCAGGGTGATAAAATTAATGGTTTTTTCTTAATCGTTTGCGCCACGGTTTTTTCGTGTTTTTTTGAAATAATTTTAGCAGGCGACACTGGGTGGCACAAAATTTCAAAAAAAAATTTTTATGTCGTATAAGGCCAATAAAGTATGTATAAAAAGTTTCATTAAGATACGTCGTTTTATTCTATTACAAATAAATCTTTGAAAAAACATTTGTTTTTGCAATTTGAAGGAGGGAGGTCTCCTTAATATTTCCTACAATTGGAACATGGGCATAAAATTATTACTCACAGAATCAAAGCGGCATATTCACATTATAGACATATTCTTCGTGGCAGTTAAGATTCGAAATATTTTCATTCAAAATCGTCAAATCAAATTGCATCTGGTGTGCTCGTGGCAAACATAGAACATCGTACAGTACATAACTCAGAGGATGATCCCCATAATGTAGGCAATCAGCTTCGCAGACACACAAAAAGTCTCCTTCATCCAAGTCCATTAAACCTAATCTTTGCGACTAACAAGCGGATCTTATTCGCTCGCACTGCACGAGGTCGATCCCAACGCTGTGCACGATTGCTACACATTGTGACGTCGCAAACACACACCCATTCCTTTTGCACGTTGAAGAAAAAAACAAATCAATGTGCTTAAGCGAAAAACTTACGAGTCAAAAAATCCTCTTGGAATAAAGACAGTAGAAAAAAAATAAAAAACGAAATAACAGGGTAAGAAAAAAGGCGCGTTCCTGTACTCGTCTCTTTATACCTACACTCTTGTAAAAGACAACAGACGGCACGAACAAGCACGATACCTTATTCATTTGGCAGTCATAAACTGGCATAAAATTTTCGTTGCATCGGAACTTGGTGAGTAAAAAAAATGAAAAAGTTTTTAAATGAGCCAACGACCACCAAAAACACTATAAAATTTTGTCGACGCTGTGTTTCCTACGAAAACTGACATTTTTCGTGTGTTTCAAAAATTATACATTGACAGTAGTAAATCAATTTAACGAATAATTAGACATCAGTGATAATAAGGTATTCAAAAATATATAGCAGGTGATTGGTTAGAGAAAAAACCAGCAAGAAAATTTTTTGAATATTCTTATTATTTCATCGAAAACTACATAATTTTTCAAATTAAGTATACGATTAATCATTTTATGTATTCGTGGGGAAATTTCAATGAGTAAAAAATATATATGGTTGCTCAAATGGAACGTTTTTAGGAAAAAATATAGCTATAAAAATCAAAAAATTAAATTCGTCAGCGTAGTACGGCAAATTTTAAAGAAATCTATATCTTTTTAACTAAAACAAATCAGCAAAAATTTGATGGGTACAGAATAAAAATACCGCGGCAACTGATCATACATTTTTGCGTATTTTACTTTGAGCAACTGCTCAATTAACAAAAAGCAATAATGGTGGTTTTCTTGTTGGTTCAATTCAACTTTTATTAATTTTTCATTTTTTTGAAATTAAAACAGCAATCATTTACTTTTAAAAAGTAGTAGAATCATTTTTTTTTCGTAACCATAAAGTGTCACCTAAAAAACGATCATAAAAAGTAAATTCGATTTTGATTAAAATTCTTCTATTAAAAAAAACTAATTACAAATATACACAATTTCAGTTCGATTATGCTTTTGAAATAGAAACTATGGTACATGTAATTATATTTAATTTTCTTTTGCACCAAAAATGGTCTTAAGTAATACATGATCAAGAAAAAATGGGTGGGAAGTTAATTTCAGTTTGCATGCAGCATGCACCAAAAATGCAGCTCGATATATAACGATTATGGTATATGCTTGACTGATCAGGTGAAATTCTCACTCTTTGCTTCGCTGGGTTTCACTTGTATCTGCGGTGTGTCATATAGCGTCGCGCACGAAAGTATAATAACACATTTTTCCAGGTTGAAAGTGAACGCAGTTCTTTTCATTTTTATAATTCATTCTTGATATTCAAGTTGAGTAATAGCAATTTAAGAACAAAATTGAATTTAAAAAAAAAAATAACCTGTTATATTAATAGGATAAAAGCATAATCAATTTTTCATTACTAAACATTTTTATGTGAACTTAATAATTTTATTTTTCAAATGACTAAGATTAAAACTAGCATATAAGAACCATATCGCGTACTCTTGCAAATGCAATTTTTCCTTTAATTCGTTAACTGTGGAAGCTCTGTCTATCTGATCTCTGCTATGCAAAACTTGCAATAGCAATTGCATAATTTATTTTAAGGTCTTATCCAAATTACTTTATTATCAAAAAAATTTATTCTAAAGACATCGACTTTACTTAACTTGTTCAGCTTATTTTTTTTATATTTTTTGTCCTTTTATATTGTATTAAGTTTAATTGCAGTAAAATGATAGCTAATTAAAAAAAAAAACCGCTGCCAATGTATTGGCAAGTAGCTTCCTCATATTTTTTTTTAACTTTGAAATATTAGTATTGTCTTTTCACATTCTTTTTATAATTGTAATCTAATTCAAAAACGGGTTTCTCAAACAAACAATGCAAAAAAAAATTTTTTTTAAATGGAAAAACAAATTTTTTTTTACGTTTATCGATCAATGAATTTTTCTGGCTTCGTCCTTATGTCATAACGAAAAAAATAAGCCCTCCACCGTCACGATACGTGC
>CACVKI010145739.1:2085-29196 GCA_902732785.1 Trichogramma evanescens
CACACACACACACACACACACACACACACACACACACACACACACACACACACACACACACACACACACAGGCTCACTTACCCTGTGTGCGTATAGGTCTGATTCCGCAGCGCAGCAGCGATCATTGCCATTTACGCTTATATATATACAGAGACTTATATCTTTGCGGCTGGGTAATGGCGGAAACGTATTGTGCGCGCGAGACCCCGTATACGTATGTGAAATATAGTTATATGTATATACGTACGTTTACGCGACGGCGCTACCACCTCCAAGTAATGAGGTCTGCTCTATTCCATATTGCGTCGGTTGCTCTCGCACACACGCTCGCGCTCCTTTCTCTGCTCGATACATGCTCACACGTACACATAGCCAGACTCGCAGCATATATTCATATTTATATACACGAGTAGAAGCAGTTGTATGTGCGCAGATGACTCGCGGTTATTATATATTTGCAGCAATAGAGTCTGCGACGACATCCTCGCCGTATACGCAGTAATGAATTTGCCCTTGCAATTCGAGTAATATTTTCCTTTTTTTACTTTTATTTTACCCCCGACCTATACAAGTCAGGGCGCAAATTATTTTCTTCGTGTTTTCTTTTCTTCTCTCGTTCAAATAAGCCTGCGCGAAAAATTCATACGTACAAAATATTTTCACTTCAGCCGTATAGAATTTAATGCAATAATCAGGCACCGGCTTGCTGGCAGCGCTTGAATGCATAAAATTCAAAAGTTCGTCGTCGAGTAATCTTGAAATAGTCGACCGCATCGATCAAGACACATCGTTAACATCTCAACAAGCTCAACTCGTCTGTCAAAATTCGCGCGCAGGGAAACACCACGCTCTCGTGTTCCAGGCGATCGTGTGATTACTGAGCTCGAGCATTGAAAATCGCGCGTTCGAGGTGCGATATTTAGCTCGGCGCGCCCTGCTGCGCGCGGAATATTGAATATTATATATCGGAGTCTGTACTTGGCAGAAATTCCTCCGAAACTGTACACGAATGGTTGTATAACGTATACATGTGCGTCAAATCGCGGAAATCGTTCCGAGGGCAATCACGGAGTTCTACGTGGTGTAGTGTCGAAAAAAATACCAAAATCTGACAAATTGCCAGCCGGTGAAAATGGCCCTTGCACAATATATACCTATATACCAAGCGGCGGCTTGTTAATGGCCGCGCTATTGAACGTGATTTATTCATATCGGATAACTTTGCCCTACTGGCAGGGCATGTTGCGTACGATACCGCCAAGCAATCCGAGCGTTATGTAACCGAGTAATTTATTGTTACCGAACTGGCAGCGAGATCGAATAATTAAATATAGAGCCGACATCAGTTTCACTCGCGCCGATATTCGCCAATTACTATCGATGTATAAAAAAGCAGCTCGATCGAATGTAGCTCGGGCTCGACTTTGGTAATAAGCCATTTATTATGAGCACGAACGATATGCACCCCGTGGAGAGATTATGCGAGCGTTACAAATCGTTAACGAGCACATCTATGACGAGTCATCTTTCCGACGCACGTCTTACGTCTTGTAGGCGTTGCGAAAAAAAGCTCTTCGAACACTTATTTACAGAACTTCTGTATACGCTTTGGGTTGGTTCGTAGTTGCGGTTAAGTAATCACCCAAAATTACAGTGCCCGACAGACACCACGGAGCAACTAGGCTATTGTTCTTGGAACAAAACTTTTCATTGTTGTACTGGAAGTGCTGCTTTGCGTGGAGGGAGAGGAGAAAGAGAGAGAAGAGAGATCTGCGTGTATTCGTAGAGAACTAAACAATAAAGACATCGTTGCGCGCCGATTTTTAATGGCCTTTACCGTAAAAATGTGAAGGTTAAATCACTGTGGTTGACGCTGACTTGGCAACTGGCAGGACCTCGTTAGCACCCCCTCGCCCTTCACGCCAACCTTAGAATCGGAGACGTATATAATATCTATTAATATATATATATATATATATGTGTGTGTTCGTGTATTTTCTTTATAGCTATATACATTATATAATAATCATTCGACAAGAGAGGGTCGTTTCCGGTCATGTGCTATATACACATCCTTTTAAAGAGCCATCGGGACTCTGTGCGCATTGCGCGCACACACACGTACAAAAACTGATAAATGTATTCTCTCTCTCTCTCTCTCTCTCTTTTGCTCTTCTTCCTCTTTTATCGACACTTGAGACTGACGCGTCGAACAATCGCTTACTCTTCCACTGTGACGTAATTCTTCCCAATCAAGCGATTGTCCGCCCGAGGTGACTAAAGCTATGTATGTATTGTCGCATTGTGAGTCGGCGTCTTGAGTGAGAAAACTGACCGGAAGTGGTTTTCTATCAGTTTTTCTATCGTTCTCCAACTTTTTTTCACCATTTTTTTTGCCGTTACTTTCCAGTTGAATTCCGATCGCAGCAACGACCGATGCTTTGAATTTGCCGCTTTTATTTTTTCCTCGAGATAAACTCGGACTCACGGCTACTTTGGTGACAAAATTATGAGAAAATTTATATTTCTTTGCAACATTTTTTTCAAATTTATTAAAAATATATATCTGATTCATATTTCAGAATTAGGTCCTCCGTATATTATCGTTTGCGATGAATAATACGAAGACGTGCGGTCGTCGCTGTTCAGTATGAATGATACTAAGAGTACACAACAATACGGTATCTTTAATACCGATCATTCGGGTGATTCATTTCATCTCTTAATCTTGATAGATCTTCATTACCAGTCTCACGTTAAATGAAGTCGAGAAACGAAAGTTATCAACAACTTCAAAAGCATGCACAATTATCTTTAGATATAGATTCATAGATTCTAAACGATGAAGTAAAAAGGGCTGTGCATATATACACGCTTTGGAGATAATTTCAACAATCCATCACTGTTCTAGCGTAACAGACGTTCGCAAAGCAAGCCATGCAAATCAACCTCTCGCTTTAACCTGTCCATCTTTCCTTGGTTTCCTATCTCTCTCTTTTAAAGAATCCGCAGCTGATATATCCATCAGCAGCTGTTAGACGATGGTTTAAAATCATTTTTATTCCTGCATTTTAAAAAATACTTTATTGAAATGAAAATTAATGCAATACATTTTACTTTGTACCTTTAACATTGCTATAATTTTTTTTAACCAAAAAAAGTTTTCCATAAGAAATCTTAATTTGCTCACAACGTTTTTAAATTAACTAGCGAATGTGAAATAAGTAAACAAGATTTGGTAAAATCGGAAGAAATTCACACTCGAAGTTAAACGATAAATCGCGATACCGCATTAAATATCTTTGGCACGTAATACATATCTCCCTGTATTATAAAGCCTCATCAAAAGCTCGTTGTCGACGCTTTCGTACTATGACCACCCTAAATTGATGAGGATCAAATATTGAGCCTAAGAACCTGATGCTTGCATTAGCACTACTACCTAGTTACTTATATTATATTGACCAGAGTAACAATTTTGCATTATTTTGAAAAAAAACTCTTAGAATCCAAATCAGAATTAGAAAAAAAATATTGTTATTTTTAAAAATGGTTAAGAACTGGTTATAAAATTACACATCAACAATAAACTTCTGATAATACTTTTATGATCATAAACAAATTAAACGAGAGGTTGGCGCGCGAAGCTCGCAAGGGAGCGTAGCCTCCCTTATAGTATTGCATAAAACGAGGCTCAATCGATATCATATAAGCAGCTTTCCATCTGCCTTTCGACAGGTCTATCCACCTGACCGAGCAGCAGCAACAGCAGTAGCCGGATAATAAAAATACTCACGTCAGCGCGGTCAGAGCTTTACATGCGCGCCTTTTCAAATATGTACGTGGAATTTTTCGAAAACTGCTCTGCTTTTCTACATCCTTCGAGCTATTTAGCATTTAAAGCGGTATAACCCCTCGGGAGTATAGGCCTTTTTTCCTTCATTTTCCACCCGGTAGACCGACGCGCGTGTGTATGGATAATATAGTATACCCAACTGCTGTTGGTGCTTATGGACATCGAATTGAATGGTCAGAGCTGTTACAAGAGGTCGAAAAAAGCAGCTTTTATTCATAATCAAATTCAAATAAAAATGATTACACACTTTTCGGTGTCCATAAAACGAGCATTTATCGATACCGAGGGTCTTTTTATAACAATGGTAATGGACAATTACTTGGAGGGTGACTCATCATTATCGATAATGTATTCTTTAAATGAGATGAATTTGAACAAACGTAAAATAAGATAATAAAATAAGCCAACACATATCACTGGTCAAAATTATTACACATAACTGCCTATTTGTGTATATTGCGTAATAAACATCTAGAAATAACAGACAGCTTTAGATTTCTTCATATTTTTACAACAGGTATGATTATGGTATACAACAATTTCAAGATGAAACTTTATCAAATATGCATAAACGCGTGGAACCCCATGAAGTTCTGCTGGTGGTTTTACTAAAAAGGTCTTCTATGAAGAAAAGTCACCTCATATGTATTCTTGTTTGCACTCGTCGTACTTTAATGACTAATGGTCGCTTGTAATCAAACGTAGTCATACCATCGAATTCAACATTATGGGTTCTTTCGATAAAAGCTTTATTCAAATGTATAGTGAGTCACTTTAATCGTCTGAGATTGCAGGCGAAATCAAAATCATATACTTCGCATTTTTAGAATTAAATAAATTAAATATTAAACAAAGTAAAGTGAACTCTCGAAGCCTTCATTGTTATATGCACGATAAAATCATTTACTTCGATGATTTCGACGCTCAACAGATATCATAAAAAATGAAAGAGAAGGAGCATATTCACCAAGGGAAAGAATATTGACAAAATCCAAGTTAAAACAAAAAAGAAATCAAAGCTGTTTTGTAATGGCGCAAAGGAGATGAGATACAAGAAGCTTTCAATAATTTATGCAAGCGCGCTTCAAAGCGTGCGAAGCGAAGCGAATAATATACGCAGGGTGCCGAAGAAAGGAAGATACTGTAAATGCGAGATCTGTATAAGCGCTAGTCGAATCAATGGAAAACAGCCATAATATCTTCGCACTCGCGTATACGAGGGTATTGCCGAGCAATATCACTTTCCCGCTCGAGGTACGTCTGGTGCGCTTAGTTAAGTGGATATTTCGCCTGGAAGTTTTTACATGTGAGTTTCGAAAATTTATCGACTGAACATTTCACAAAGCTATATACATGCACCGCTTGAAGATTGTCAACAAAGTAAGAGTTTTCACATTTTCAATAACAATACGAAATTAAAACGTTTCGCGTGAAAGTATGAATATCGTATCAATGTGATTAAAATCATTTGATGTGACGTAAATCTGCAAATTTCCATAATTAAAACGTGCATTATGAGAAGGGAGACCGTTTACAAAAAGATTTCAATCCTCGTGCATAAATACATTATGAAAATGAAAAGAAAACTTAATAACAAGATTATGCAATGAATAAAGGATTCATGATGAAGTTATAGCAAAGTTTAAATCTAAGATAATTGGTATCAATCAAATGATAAACTTCAAAACTCTTTTATTGTATGAAAAACAGATAGCTTTTGCTTTCATAAATATTTATCAGTTTCTGTATCGAAGAAAACAAAGTTAACGTGATTCTATAATCCGAATGAACTTATGATAATTTGATGAGACTATCATAAAGTTGGTGACATTTTTTTTCCCTCGATCGAAACCCATAAGGCAAAAAAACAAAAGAGAATATAAGAAAGATGAGAAGAGCGGGATAAAATGCACATCTGGAAGGAAAGTTAGTTTCTCTTGGCTCCCATCCCTTATTTTTCTGATAAGACTCAAGATTTATTCAGTCTATTTTATGCAAGCCTCGGCCATATATGAGATCTCTAAGTCCCGTAGTGAGCACGTTATTTTCTTTTGAATCGAAGCGGAAGTCTGATTGAACGATTTTCACCCTGCGAGAAGCTACTACCGGAGCTTTGACTTTCGAACTCTTTAAAAATGATGTTTCATGAAGTGAATATATTATTATGGCTATAAGGTGATCTGACTGAAATATAGTATTTCATTAGAATTTTTTGACTATACCCATCACTTTTAAGCCTCCACCCATTTATGGTTTTTTTTACATGATTTAAAAGGAATTTCGACGTGGAAAATATATTCATGAAAAAATTGCGTTGGTATTTTAAAATACTAATGTTGTTTCAATTTAACGGTGACCGTTTCATAATTTTTTCATCGCCCAAATTGTATTTAAAGCAATAGAGTTTAAAATTGTCGATAAGGACTCCGAAAATTGAATACCTTATCGGCGTTTCGGCTAGATGTAAATGAAGGATAGTTTATACATCTGGTAATAGTAGCATCCGCATATATTAACCGTAAATATAACTTTTCTGAGCCATAATTGGCTTCTGCAAGCTCGATTCTCCGAATTCGTTCGGCAAAAGCCTACTGAGCGCAAGCACAAACGAATGATGTGTGTATATTCGCAAGCGAGATTACGCGAAATGGTTGTAAATACCCTTGCTTTCTCTCTGTCTCTCTCACTTCAGCTTTATATTCTCTATGGCTCCAGCGAGTTCGTCCGTAAACGTACTGGTACTGGCTATTGAAGCGGGAAAAACCAAACTATCTCGTGTCTGCAGTTACAACTGCTGCACATTGCACAAAGGTTAATGCACGCAGCCATTGTTACGCGAGAGCGGCAGAGTGAGAGAGAGAGAAATGCAACCTAATGGCATCAGCGTTTAACCATTTTTAAAGCTTCCGATTCTCTTTACCCTTTCACGCGCTATTGCACACTCATGCCTACTTTTATTGTGTGTGCGTGTATGAGTATATGGAAGGCCGGCGTACTTGCACCTCCGCGCGAGTCCACGACATTCGATACTTTTTTTATTATTGTACGTGTCTGAACAATATTTTCTTTACCGTTTTTTCTGGAATACGGGGAAAATAAAATACATCGATAAATTTTGAGTACCAGATATCGATGAGCTACGTATCAACATTTTTCAAATTATTCTATGTTCAACGATGCATAATAATTATCCAGTATTTATCAGTTTCATGATTTCTTATGCAACACTTAAAATCGATTAATCCATTTAAAAACATTACAAATACGAAATCCAGCGAATAAAAGTTCACAAACACTTTTAATTACTCAAAGCAAAGAAAATACTTTAATTAAAATTAAATTTATCAGAATACGTTCACATACGCACAATCTCAACTCATCTTAAAGACATCGTTTCTGCGTCTTTTCCTCTACTATCTATATCGTTTGCTTGCACGACGGTTTTATCAAGAAATAAAGATATATATCATCAAGATTAAAGCTTCTTTGAGGAACAGAGAAAAAAATGCGAAATTTCTTCTTTAGACCATTAGCTGGATTCTGCGGGTGTTCGATTCGATCACAAAGAAGAAAACGAGAAAAAGAAACGCAAGTGAGAGAGAGAGAGAGAGAGAGAGAGAGAGGCGAACGCGCGTCTAAGTTCAATCACATCGGCAATGGGATTTCCCGCTCTTCTACTCCAGCATCCGACGAACCGAAAATTCTCAGGGGTCTCGAGAAATGGACAAATAAGGGTGCGCAACTTCGGCACCCAATATATATCTATATGTTCATTTCTCCTATATACGATCGAAATTGTGTGGTGTTTTGCGCAAGTCTGGCCTATACTCATTCATTTTGTTTAAGAAGAGTGTGAGATGATACAAGTCTTTTCTTTTTTTTTCTTTTATCTTGCTAAGTTAAAATTGTCACATTAAAATCAATATGAAAAGAAATTGGTACAATACCTGACTTTTGAAAACTGTTGAAAATAAATTTTTAACTTCTTTATCAAGGAACATTGTTAGGTACTTTTTTTAATAGCATTATTGTTGGTATTTACTTCGAATAAGATGACACAAAATTTTGAATTAATTATTTGAGTTAAAATTTTATTACAAATTTATTTTCTATTTAAAATTTACATACGACTGTTTTAATTTGATAAATACAACTTATTTTTTTTTGATTTTTATAAACCCTAAAAGAAACATTAAATAAAAACTAAAAAACATCATAATTTATAGATTTAGAAAAGCTTTTATAAAAAAGTTATTTACATACGAGCATTCAAATGTCATTTCTACAAAAAAGTGAAATCACAAATAATTACCTTTTTAGATTATTATATGCTAAATATTTTTCACTCTTACAATTTCTCATTTTTTCAAGCTTGGTATTATAATTTAAAATTTATAACTAAAACCTAAAATCTACTATAATAGATTTAACAATCTCATTTAATAATTAATTTTTTTTAAACAATTTTAGTTGCGTTATTTTCGATGATAAAATAATCCTTTTATATAGAATTAAGGTTACCTTAGATTTGTTTTCTCATGTTCTCATTTTGGATGCAGTAGAAGATTCTACAATGACGCAATTGGGAATGTTTTCGTAAGAAATTTCTGGACGAAAACCTTTAGCATCAGCCGAGTAGTCGACGATCATTCTGCGACAATCTGGCAATTCAACAAAGTATTGTCCGCGGGTCAAACCACTTTTCCTGCTCTCTTTTAGTCCATAATCAGTTCTACCTTGGTTTACTTTGTAGCCATAAATATAACTATCTGGTCTCTGTATGAAAAAAAACAATATTGTAAATAAGATGGCTTTTAATTAAATATCAACAAAATAACTTACTTCGGTGGATGAAGCAAGATTTTCTTCATTATAATCATAGTTATACACTGTTGGCAAATCACTATTTTGGTGCGAATATGAAACGGTGTAGTCTGTTTCATATTGTGTCGAGTGATAACGATTTACTGGTCGACGTACTTTTGATTGATGTGGAATCGGTTCTCCAGTAGTAGTTGTCGGTGGGTTCGTTTGACTTACAGTAGAAAAGGTAGGTAATGGTAATGGTTTATGAGTTGAACTTGGGGTGGTAGTTGTTACTGAAGGTGCATGTGTCTGTGAAACATGAGTTTCCTTTGGTGGCAGAAGTGAATCTACGTTGCCTTTAGTCTGTAAATATACCTGTGGAGGAACATACGATTTTGATGGCGCATCGGTGGTCGATGGAAGTGTGGTAGTAGTGGTAGTAGTGGTTGTAGTAGTAGATGGTTTATGGGTTGAACTAATGGTTTCAGTAGTTGATGGTACTTGTATTGGACGTTTAGTTGTAGTGGTAGTGGATGGTACTTGTATTGGACGCTGAGTTGTAGTGGTAGTCGATGTCACTTGTATTGGACGCTTAGTTGTAGTGCTGGTTGATGGTAAATGAGTTGAACTTTGGGTAGTGCTTGTAACTAGTCCAACGTATTTTGGTTTTACGTATGTTTGTAAAGGAATGAAATATTTTTCCGGCACATATTCAAATGGTGGAAGTAAGAAATTGTGGCTATCAGAGGATGTTGGTAAACGAATTGAGCTCGAGGTAGGACGTTCAGTGGTAGTAGTTGTGGTAGGTGGTAGATATGTTGAAGACGTAGCAGATGTAGTAGTGGGTTTAAAATATGTGAATTCCTGATTAGAACCCTGCGAAGCAATTGGCGCTGATGGTATGGAATGCGCATCTGTATAGCTTGTCGCTACTGAGTTTGTATTTGGACGGACAGAATAAGAATAAGGAACTGCCAAATGACTCCATGCAAAGTAAGGAAATGCAAGGCCTGTATGTGCTACGGCTCTTGTATATGAATGAGGATTAAGCGGTTTTGGGTAATGGTATGCATAATCCACTGGACGAGGAGCCCACTGTTGCTCGTAATCAACCTTGTATGGGTCGTATTGAGCACTGGCAACCCCCACTGCGATGGCAGCAACAATAAAAATAAGGATCTGCATAAATGAGAAGTAATTAAAAACTTGTTAATCAAACAAAATATAATCAATTAAAAAGTATTATACAACAGTGTATCACCTTCATGTTTCTAATCCTAGGTTAAAAAAATAACTGACTAGCGATTGCCTCCTCGTATGGCTTTTATAGATATTCTTAGGCGACCCTACTCCTTTACATATTTTGAATCTCATCGAACTGAATATTACAACATACAGAATGTTCAAACTCGATATTGATATTACTGTTGTCATTCACACGAGTAAATTTCATTTGATTCCATGAAATGCCATGTTCAAAGCGTTGACATTCAAATCTGCTCACTGAAGCAATCCAATATTTTCTAGATATTTCGACGACAAAGAAGTTGCTCCACGATTTTTTATTTATCAGTTAGTTTCTGTCAACAGTTATACATAAAAATGAACATAAGAAAGAGCATATTTTTATGAGGAAGCTCTACGCAAATGAATTTTTTTTTACAGCGGTTACCGAAAACGTCTTTTATTACAATATTAGGAGGAAATGTATTTGTTCTTGCTTTTTATTTTTTACATTTCAGAAAAAAGTTGAATGAAAAGTTTTTGATCGTAGATGATTTGTTGTTGACAATTTAAATTCACTTTTATGAATATAGAAATATATTAAATACGAAAACTTTCTATATTATCCATTACGCTAATCCCAAAATGTTATGTATTCCATACAATGTGAAATTAATTCATGAAGTAACGCAACACTTCTCATGCTTAGCATTTAAATTCTTTAATTACCTTATTACACCAATCGATAAGGTTATTGAACTATAGTATTTATAAGACTCCATTTGAAAACCAAAATAACGATCATTTTATTTAGTAATCATGCTTGTTGAATATGTACTAGATAGAAGTATTAAAAAATATTCTTTACTCAAGAACTTTTTAAACAAATCTAAATTAAATTATAATTTTATAAAAATATGAAAATTAATTTTAATTACACTTTCAATATATTTAAAAAAATACAATTTTTACTGTATTACAAAAATACTTTGGTATGGATCGCAAAATGAAGACTCAAAATGAATAGGTACGTTTTAATTACTTTATTATAAAATAATATTATTTAATACCATAAAAAAAAGACAATAACAATTATTTTTAACTAATACTGTAGGAAACAATTCTAAGGCAAGAGTTCATTACAATTTATTTGATGCTTTGACGAATTTTTCGCGATTCTCAGATGAAATGGCTTTCATTGGTTTTTGCACGACACAGTTTGGCATTAGTTTATAAGAAACTTCAGGTACATATCCGTTTTCATTCGCTGTGTAAGTTACAGTCATTTTTCGGCAGTCAGGTAATAACACGTAGTATTCGCCTTGAGTTTCAGAGCCGTCGCGACTTTCTTTCGCTCCAAAGTCGTTGCCACTCTCATTAACAATGTATTCATAACTGTACTTAGCTGGTGCCTGTAACAATGAAAAATTCTTTTTATGTTTTATCACAATGAAATAGTGATTAATTGAGTAAATACTTACAACATTAGCATATATTTTTTCAGTCTTATCAGAGGCAGCTGTTTCATAATTTTCAGCATTACTTTGAGTTGTCGATACAATTTTGTCCATCTGCTTGATGTCTTGGTCCAGTGAATTTTCATTTTTTAATGATGTTTCAACGTTGCTTTCTTCATTACTTGTAGATAAATTATCTTGATTGTTAACAACGTTTTCAACGGGTATTTGTTTCATAGGTAAATTATCTTGTACGTTAATAATGTTCGCAACGGGTAATTGTTCACTCTCCATAGTTAGATTGTCTTGATTATTAACAAAATTTCCAACAGGTATTTGTTCACTCTTCATAGGTAAATTATCTTGAACGTTAATAATGTTCATAACAGGTGTTTGTTCACTCTTCATAGATAGATTGTCTTGATTATTAACAAAATTTCCAACAGGTATTTGTTCGCTCTTCATAGGTAAATTATCTTGAACGTTAATAATGTTCATAACAGGTATTTGTTCCCTCTCCATAGATAGATTGTCTTGATTATTAACAAAACTTCCAACAGGTAATTGTTCACTCTTCATAGGTAAATTATCTTGAACGTTAATAATGTTCATAACAGGTGTTTGTTCACTCTTCATAGATAAATTGTCTTGATTATTAACAAAATTTCCAACAGGTATTTGTTCGCTCTTCATAGGTAAATTATCTTGATTAATAACCAAATTTCCAACAGGTATTTGTTCGCTCTTCATAGGTAAAGTATCTTGAAGGTTAACAATGTTCGCATTTGGTACTTGTACACTTTTTATAGATAAATTATCTTGACGGTTAACAATGTTTTCAACAGGTATTTGAACGGTCATCATAGATAAATTATCTTGATTATTAACTACGCTTTCAACTGGTATTTGTACACTCTTCATAAGTAAATTATCTTGATGGTTAACAATGTTTTCGACAGGTATTTGAACGGTCATCATTGATAAATTATCTTTATGGTTTACATGGTTTTGAACAGGTATTTGAACTGAAATCACCGATCGCATTGTTTTTCCATTTCGAGGCAGAGACTTAATCCCAGAAGTTTGTTTAACACTGTGGACTGATGAATTCTCTTCCATGTGCGAAAAATGAACATCATTTTTGGTCTTCTTATCTTGATCATCGCGATAAATATTGTATTTCATTCTAGGTGGCATCAAAACTGTCATTCCTGGACGAACTTGTACACCACTCTCGGCTTTTAATTCGACATTATCCATTTTATTATCTTGTATAGGTAGATTTTCCATAAAACGTGAATTTAAATTAATTCTTTTGTTCATAGCTGAATAATCCCTTCCGAAAATATCTTCACTATTTGCAGGTGTCTCAAACATTTTTTCTTTCAATTTGCTTGGAATCATACCCGGAGGTGGGAGATATGCAAGCGGCATGAAAAAGTTGGCCGACTCCTGCGTAGCTTCTGGTTTTTCATAGTAATATTTTTCAAAGCCTTCGTAATTTGCTGATTCTGAGCTTGCTAAAGCTAGAGCGATAGTACTTAAAAAAATGCTTAAGACCTTAAAAAAAAACAATAAATCGATTGTTAATACAGCTCTCCAAAATTGAAAAAAAAAATGAACAATAAAACGTATGCTTTGCTTACCTTCATGTTTCCGAATTGAGAGTCGAATCACTTCTGTTGTCAGTACCGATTCGCGTTGCTCTTTTATATTAAAACAATTGGCAAAGTTACTTGAATGGAATGCTCATCCTCTCTACTGGATAGTTACATTAAATTTTATGCTCTTGAACTTGACACTGCTTATACAAGAAGCCTCGTCATACAATCATTCGTAAACAATTCAACTCTCTTGTGTTCCTTGATAAGAGTCATTACACAGAATAGTATTTGTAAAAGTAAATCATTTTCACTTTTAGTACTTAAGGTTACAAATAATTTCTCGACTTGCATCACATTAAATCATAATAAAAAGTATACCGAAGCGCATTTACGAAACTCAAATGATGTACAAGTGACTTAGCAATAATAATTAATGAAATGGAATTATCAATATTCGATATAATGAAATAATTCATTTAGGTACTCAAGAAAATATTTTCAATAACTATTTGTTTTTTAATCCTTAAAAATCAATGATAAACTTATTCAAAATTTAATATCTTAAATTTTTTTTATCTAGTCAATTGCAAGGTAATTTCATTCGCAAGATACCAAATAATATTTAGTGCGTACCAATCTTATATATTGTGGTAAATGAACTACAAAAAAGTAGACACACTAAGTTATGATGATTGTTTATGTATTATACCCATTCATATATGAAGGCTTCCATTGACTTATGTTTACTTTTAAAAGATATGAATGGTAGGAACATCTATAAAAATGAAATATAAAAAATGATCATTGATTATGACCACCCACTAATTTCACAATTTCATCATAATGCATGATTATGTAGGATGATGCTCTGATCGTACTGATAAAGCAAAATATGACGGTAATACATTAAAATGTATGTAGTTACTTGCAAATCATTGATGTATGTTGTCAATTTTATATACACGTTAAATAAATGTTCATGTCTTAATTTTCGTAACTGATTATAAAATTCTTTATAACAATTAGTTAAGACGAAAAAAAGTTGCTTCAATAAATGTTTCTCCTGTTTTCAAATATCGAAAAAATGTCTGCTTAGTCATGATTTTGAAAATATATACTAGATTCTTGACTTAATGCATAAATGACTAAATAATGTATAACGAGAACACAGCATATAGAAAAAAAATTAAATTTTTATGCTCTAGTAATTAGAAAGTATCTTGTGCCGACAATCTTTGTCCCTATATTGTTGGAATATGATAATGATTTAAAGGCTTTGTAAATGATATATCGAGTGGTTGCAGTCGATGTAAGCAATTTGGCAATATACATTTTATTATTACTTTATTTTCTTTGCGAAAAGTATCCATCTAACTGAAAACTAGACAATATTTGCTCGCTCTTGAAATGTCAAAAAATTGTTAAACTCACTAAGTAAAGATTTCCGCGTTCACTTAATCGCTCTTCTAAAATACAGCCAAAACATCTACTTGAGCACTTCTGAAATACTCTTCATTTACTTTCACTCGCAGAAATATGAGCATTATATACGTGAAACTGACTAATTCAATTATGCATATTTCCACGGTTACTTTTTATATCTCTATCAGCAGGTCTTGACCCACAAATCTACTTTTAACATCTTTCGGAAACAGTTTTTGTCCAAGATTTCTGTACCACATTGACTTCTTCCATTTTAACGGATTTAAATATTCTTTTATATTTTTAATGGAAGATAAAAAAATTATATTTTCTCATACAACTTTTTAAAATTATTTTAGATAGTTTTTAAAATTCTGTGCGTGAAACATGGTTTTCCTGACCTATCAGTGTCATAAAAACTGCGTTTCCTGGACAAAATGCTAAAGAATATGCAATAGTATGCAACTAGTACACAATGAAGATGATTAACACAAAAGTATTTGTGCCCTCGCGTAAACAATTCTTGGGCCAATAATCTGTTTCAGGCACTTCTTATATAATATACTATTTTTTCATCGACATCCAGTTAAAATATTTCCTACAAATAAATTACTTATATGGGCAAATCTAAACATAAAATGCAGGTACCATTTGCGTACGAAAAATGCCAAAAATCGAATCGGTCTCAACTAAACAAGGCATTTTAAGTACTCTAAATGGTATTTTCAAAACAGTCTACAGGACGAAACAATCATCGTAGAGAACTATTTTTTTTAAACTACTCTTTGAGAAGAGTACTTTGCAATGGTGTATGTTAGATTTCTATAAACAAATTACTGTAATCTAGATTCACGTTTAAATAATCGCTTTTTTCAGTAATTTTTAGTGTTGCGCTTAAATACTAATGGTAACTCAATATTATTCGTACCCATTTATAGTACTTATCGATTTAAATAGGATAAAATTTCCTAGAAATAAAAAAAATTGTCTCGATACGATCTAAATAGACGAAGAAAGAAGAATTTGAAAATTGACAAAATTTTGATGAACATTTTTATTGCGATAATTTTGTTGCACACTGTATATTTTTCTAGGCACTTTCAATGATTAAAAATTTTTATAAAAAATTGTTAAAAAAAACAAATATTCTACTTCAGACGAGATAAAAAAAACAGTAAAAAGTTTTTGTTTGGAAGTCAGTCTTTTCTTGAATTAATTTTTTTCACTTGCGACTAGTACAAGATCCAGTTAATTTTATAAAAGCCAACTTGCCAGTCAAGAAGGTCTATTTTTTCAACACGACCTTCTTTTAACGCCGATGAATTATCAACAGAGTTTTGAATTGAAAAAAGGTTGTAATAGTACTCAAATTTTTATTAATAGTTAAGAAAAAACTACAGTTCTTTTTTTCTACATTGTTAAAAAATTCAGGAAGATCGTGTAATTTCGCAGCTCCTAAAGAGAACTTATCCTTGAGGAATGATTGAGTCATTTTTTTTCAAAAAAAATTTCAAATTAAACAGTGATTGGAACTGTTAAACACACAGTTGAAATAAATTCAATTAGAAACAAAACTGTCGATCGACCATTTTCACCTTTAGAACCACTTGGCATCCTCGAAACCTTCACATGCCTTTACACTTACGAGATAGCTAGCGTCGATAGACCTTACTTGCCAAACTTATCCCATCTCTAGAGGCATGAATAAATGTGTGCTTCGAAAGCACAGGCAAGCCGCCAGTCGCAGAGATAAGCCATCTGAGTACATCCATCCCTCTTTCTATCTCGGTTTAGCCTAAGTATACGCATATACACATAAACTTTCATTATATGAAGATCGGAATAGTTCAGGTTCATATACGAAAATCTTAGTCTAGGCACAATTTAACGAGGTATATAATGCTATTTTGGTTCACAGTAGAAAAATTTTAATTTCTCGTTTAAAGTTTGGTTATATAGAAATGAAATCAATCACATATTATCATCGTAAAAGTACATAACACAGCGCAAATGTACAACTGCATCTCTGATTAATTTTTTTACAGAATATGAAACACATAATTCGTTTCGATTGGTGAAAGTCAGATTAAAACTTTGAAAATACAGTTTAAGAATCATAAAACTGGTAATTTATCAAACTTATAATTAGTTCAGCTAATTTATTCGTCTGATCTATATTGTTCCATCCATTTTTTTTCTTTCTTTAAATCAACCTAATTTTACAAAGGAGTTTGAATGAAGCTAAAACTCAGCCTACTTTTGTATGCCCAGTCTTATCGAAACCTATAAGGAAAAGCCTTAAGGCTATTTTCAGACCCAAAAGTAAGTTGCACTACGAGTTCTACCTATTTATGGTAGTCGCATTGGTATTCATTATCACAGGCGATATTATGCAATTTTTTACATTTTCAACATGCGTAAGTCTAATTATCTCTTATTATTCTGTACTTTTCATAAAGCTCGAAAAATAAAAATATTACGTATCAAATGGGGGGACTAATTTTATTCTTTTAGACTATAGTGTAAGATAGTTTTCGAGTCTAATGAAAATAAATTGTAAAGGCTCTTAGGCGTTTTGAGCTATTAAAAATTTCATATGTACTGGCAACTGTTTTCGAAAGTTTTTTTTTCATTATTTTTAGGTATAATCAATCACTTTGTGCTAGAAATTGTGTTTACACCTAGTTTTCGGAGGTAGGAGATTTTTCGACTAGAAAGATTTGCTCGAATAAATCGAACATTTTAAGCAGATGCGAATTTAAAAAAAAAATTGTGTTGAATGAATTATGCAATGAGGTTTTACGTCAATAGCTAAATTTTATTTTTCATATCTAAAAAGTGCGTTGAATTAACGCAGTAACACGTTCGAATATTTGATGCATTTTCAATTCAGAGTACATTTATTCTATTTATGCGGAGATGACTACTTTCAATCTGATTAATATTGCAGCAACAACGGCGGCATTATTCAGAGGATGATCCCTTTCGCCTTGGCTGTCGGGAAGCGCAGTGTATAGTGCACTCACTCACATGCCCGTGTTTAGCCGGCCCACCGCTGCACTCACCCTTCGCAAAAGGGTAATCCTCGCATGAAATTGTTATCAGACGAAAACGCGCGTGCGAGAGAGAAACTGTACTCGTAGCCCCTGTAAGACTGATATATTAGACTTGGTATGCATAATATGGCTCGCACCTAACAGGCGCAAACATGCGCAACTATGACTCGAATGAAAGTTCCATTTTGAGTGTCTGAAAGTCGTTTTTTATAATACTGTTAATGTATTAATATTTATTTAATAACATTTAGCAGATATACAAATTATAGTCGTTCTGAACCTTTTGCTAGATAAGACACTATATGCTAAAGCTTACTTGAAACAAGAATTATAATTTTTTTATTGCTTTATTTTCACTCAAGTGCAACAAGTTTCTATCAAACAACCTAATTGTTTGATAGAAATATTATTCACTTACTAGATCAAACGATTGAACCGTGAATTTTTATGAAATTATTGATGAATGACTGTATGAAATTCAAGGTAAGTGTACTATGACAATGCGATGATACATTGTAAACTATTACTCATACCGGGATTTTATACCTTTATCTTATTACAGAAAAGATAAGCCTCACCTCGGCTGCTTTTCAACTCAATTTGCTTGTCTCGTTAGTTCACGTTTGCACTGATTGAACGAAGGAGTTTTAGTACACGAGCGAAAATGATTTTTTTTAAAGTGAAGTACTTGTTAATTGTGGTGTTGTTATATTCAATTCATTCAGGTATTTTCAAAAGTTTTTTATATATTTTTTTTAATTAACGGGAATGAAGAACTCATATTAAATTAGATAAAAATATTGTAGTTAGAAAAAAGCTGAACGTTTCAATTTTATCACTTTGATCGGATATTATTGTGTTATATTAGCAATTTTAACACGCATTTAACAAAATGAAATATTTTATTTACCTACATATATAATCTACTTATAATTATTTGTAATGTGTAAAATTATCAAAAACCATTTTAACCTTTTATTAAATCATTCTTTGCAATTTTCGATTTTCGTAAGATTCGTCATTTTATGGACGTAATCCTTGAAATAAAGAGAGCATAACTCGGACAAAAACCTTTATAGAATTATAAAATTTAGCACAATCAATTATTTATTTATTTTAATTATTTAAATTGATAATATTTTTTTTTTTAGTTTCATCGATAAAATGTTATGCCTGTCGTGAAATTGACGATTTGAGATGTGCAACAAATGTTACTGCATTGACTGCCGTAGATTGTCATGGACCTTACATTCCTCCAGAGGGTATGTATAATTTTTAAAACAATTAATGAAATAGAGGAATGAGTAATGAATTGTTGGTTTAAGGTCATGCTTATTTACATGAGCATTATAATTATACTGGGAAATGGAAATGCATTAAGGGACTATTCAGTGAGTAAAAATATTTTTATAAGATGATGGATAAATTTGATTATGCGATTTATACGTTTTAATTCTTACAGGAAATCCTGGAAATATCATAACCACTGAAAGATCGTGTGTCCCAGAATCAGTAACGTGTGATATTCTCAAGAAAAACCACTCAGAAAAGAGAACAGAATTTAAATATTGTTCAACGTGTGATACCGACTATTGTAATTCTTCAAACTTGAATTCTGCGACCTTTTATATCCTCGCTCTATCATTCATGGCGGTGATAATGTATCGAAATAATTAAAAAATTATAATTTCGTTATTTTTATAATTGCATCACGAATGAATGTACAACTAGATTAGATTTAATATGGATTTTTTATAGTAGCCGTTCGATTAACAAAACTTATTACTAAATAAAAAAAATTTTTACTACATAATTCTTTGTAATAGTAACTATTTCCGTTAAATTATTTGACAAATGCGCAGTGAATTTTCCATCATTTTAAAATCAAAAATACAATCATAACTTTTCCAAAAAGTAAAGGTTTAATGATAAGTTGTGACTGTAAAAACAACAGTGCATTTTTGGAAGTGCGACTCAAAATTTATATTCTTGTATAAAATACGATTCTAAGCAATTACACTTTGGCGCAACTTTAGTCCCTGCCTCGACTTGTAAGACAGACAGCCGCAGTAGCAGCGCTACTTTATAAAGAGGCATTCGTTAGGGTATATTATATTATACCGCTAGGCTCTACTGTGGCACCATATAAATGGCTCTTTTGGAGTTATTCTTTACGTGTTCAACCCTTTTTTACAGAATATGTTATTTTTCTTTTGCTCTTTCTCTCGTGAAAATGAGACCCATCTTATGTTTTACACCGCTTAGTATAACAAAGTGTGCTAACGTGCGGAACGCTAGCCTATTTGCTCACACTTAGGAGTTATCCAAGTTTTTATCCAGTATAAATATAGAAAAAAAAATTTTTTTACATGTATATTGTCAGAGGTTCTATTAAATTAAACTATATATGTCTAATATATTTTTTATTAAATTCAAATTATATGAATAATTTACCACTGCCCAATTTTTTGATTAAGATATCAATTTCGTAGAGATAAAAATTTTTGATAGAGATAAAGAGTTTTGATTTTTCAGTGCTACACTGTTACTTTGAGAACTTTTGGAAGCTCTCGAGATCTGACTATTTCGTAATATTTTTTTTACTAACGGCAACTTTTATTAATTCATAGAAAATTGCCTTCTCTGATTCGATAGAAATTTTATTTCATGAGGAAGTATGAGACCAAATAATTCCTAGAAAATTGAATTAAAAGGTTTTACGTCTTATCTAGGCAAATTTCAAAAACTATTCATCTGTTGGTGTGCCAAAATCGTAGTTAAATGTAGTTTCTTGTTCAATAAGAATCAAACGATAACGAGTCTTAACGGTTTATTTAATCTCGTGAAAACATGTAATCTCTAGCCAAATACACCAAAACAACTGAACATTTGTAAAATTTCAATGAATAATAATCTTACAAATAATTTCCAAAATTTCTATGAAAAAATGCATACAAATGGCGTGCAGCATGGACAGAATGAGAATATTATAACATGTTTATATACTGACTCTTATCTATTTGCACATGCTGCGTCGACATAATATTCGTCTTGTAACGTAAGTGAGAACGAAAAGCAGTGCAATAGTATTCCCTTGGGGTAATAAACGGAGCCTTGTCGAGACCCTCATTGTCACCACAATGACTTTTGAATTGTGACGACGGGCAAGAAGAAATCATATATTTAGGTATACGTGTATAGATACTTCCCGTGGGATAAAGCGATAATGCTTGCACGCGCGCGAGCCGTTTTGCTCGAACAATGATTTACTTTGATTTTGCTTAGTCCACCTTGTTTGAAACATTTCAGCTCCACTTTTTTTTTGAAAAGTCTAAAAATACAACTTAAATTTTCATAATGAAAAAATTTTGAAATATTTTGAGTTTATAGATTGTAACATAAAATAGTATATTATAGCACTGTGTGGCATAAGTTCATATTTATAGCACGCTTTTCGATGGCATAAGTCGCACATTCTGGCACCGCGTCGTTCGAATATACGCTCGTCCGCTAACCTCACTTTGCGCTACTAAAAAGGGCGACTTATGTATCAGAAAAGGGGGCATAAGTGTGAACTTAGCACAGTGCTATAAAATGTAGTACGATACTCGTGTCATGGGGACGCTTTTAGACCCAGCTATAAACTCTACCGTGCCTAATATCGTAAATTACCATTTCCCACTTTAACCTAAAATACCCAACTTTCCCGCTAATTTTAGGCTTTCGTAGAAAAAAAAGTATTGTCAACTGGTGCAGTTATGGTTTTTTAATAAAACCAGGGATTATAGTAGGAGCCGAAAGACGAGTTTTATACTATTTTTTAATATTGAAAAAAAATGTTTTTCAATAGTAATCGAAATTAAGTTTTTCTGGGTTTATCCTCTTTAGAAACAACAAATTTTAATAATCAAAACCGCAGACTTTTGAAAGGTGACAAATTTAATTTAATTCTTTTTTTTTTTAATTTGAATCAAAATTTTTTTATTCATTCGATTACCTACAGGACTAAAGTATCAATAAGAATAACTCATCTTTTAGTACAAGAAAACTCTGGAAAAAATACCAGTGAATTTACCATTTGTTCAAAAATCAAAGTGGTTTTTGTCATTTTTTTAAGTTCATTTTTTTGCATTGTTCGTTTTTATCAAAACACGATATTGATATTTACTTAGCTCTGAAAATATTTTCATTGAGCTTATAATAAACCTATAATACTGACTCATATGTACATGTCCGCATACGTTCAAATCAGCAGAGTTTGAACTGACATTTTCATGAATTGGAAATGTAATTTCAGCTTCCTTGCCGTGCTGCGGCTTTTCACTATAGTAATGGTTTGCATAATGTGGTGCGTACTGTGCGCAGAGTAGAAGCGCGCGCTTGTGCCTATATAAGTCTTTCACGCGCGAGAAACGAAAAATTTGTCGACCCCTTCAGTATGTATACGTTTATGGATCTTTGAACATCGAGAATAAAGCGAAATAATGTGCATGCCTTCAAATAAAATCAAAAACATATACAAATTTAAAACAGAAGTCATACTTTTTTTAGATTTATGTTGCTCCAATAAAATTAATTATCATAAAATTTACCACAAGTACAAAAATAAGTACAAAAACAATACAAATATCACTGATAGTTAATAAGGTAGGTTTAAATCATATCCGACAAGAGAAATTGAAACATTTTTTAAAATTCATTCGAACATGAAAATTAGATATACTTTATTTATTATGAAAATTGCATCAGACCTCCTGCATGACAAAAGTCGTTTCTGAACCTATCGCTGAACTTCGTCCAGAAGAGAAAGCCAAAAGAAGCAACGGGCGAGAAAAATTATGAACAAGGTCGCAAGAAGAGACGAAATAAAAAATATGCAGCAGGCAATGTAATTGTCGTTGCTGGCATGATGGAAGCGCGAGTGCGAGTAAGCGCGCGCGCTAACGTTTCAATAATATATAGTACGTGAGACTTCCGTATAACTGCCTTAATTTCTTTCGCCCGTTGCAGATAGAAACGCGTTGGCGCTGGCATTATCATAACCGACCTGCGTCAAGCCAAGGAATAATCTTTTATTATTCCCTCTCATTTACATTTTTCTCTCGCCGCATTCGCCCATGCTGTACCCTTGTCCCTCGTCCGTATATTTGCCGTTACTCCTTCTGAAATCTATTCCTCGACGACTTCGTTTACTCGTTCTTAATTTGTCTCGCCAGTACCCGATCTTCCCATTCACTCGCTTCTGAACCGTTTCTCATTATGCATTGGTTAATCGCTATTTTATACAAAAGGTTGGATGATTGCTAATTTCCATATTCAGTTGACACTGCGCAAAAAGCCGTACATTCATGCATCCACGATAAATGGATATACATAAAATTTTGCCTTGCTGCGCGGATTCGCATACGCACACACATACGAATGTCAATGAAAACATATTGCAAATGCAAAATTTTTTTCACAAAAATAAGATTTCATATATCGTGAGGATGGTGCTTCGTTAAAAATTAAACAAAACAAAAATTGTTGTCTGTAATTATATCGAGCAAATTGTGGTTTTCATCCGAAATTGAAACAAACCTTTTACATATTCATTCAAGGTCTTATTAAACTTTTTACATTCTACGTCTGTCAAGACAACTCAAGACATCTACAATCGACGTCTATCTAAACAAATCTCCACAACTTTCTCTCTCTCTCTCTCCCTTTTTCTCTACAAACTTGAAGAAAACTACATCCATCACAATAAGACAAAAGACATGATAAAAAAAAAGGAAAGAAAGTTTTTTCCGTCGCCCTCGTCACCAAACATGTTATACACATACTTTTTCTCGAAACGTATGTATATATGGCAACTTTTTCCTTGTGTATACATTATATGCGTCGCCAGATAAAACTTTCCTTGACTCTTGGCTCCGAAACGGGTAGCTGGAGCAGCGGCAGCCGCTATACGCATAATTCGCTTGAGAGAGCTTGCTGGGTCGCTCAAAGTTTTTCTTTAATATATTCTTACATGCCTCCGCAGATTAGATTAAAACGAGGTATGCATAGAGCCCAAAAAAGCGAATCGATGCGTAGCAAGCTCGTAAGCGGGGCAAACATAAGAAGAGAACGAAATTGTAAATGCTATCATATATTTACGATATGATACATGCTGCAAAAAAAAACTTTTTCATGAAAATAGTTGAGTTGAAAATTAATGTAGTTATGTGAATTTTGTTATTCCCTTGGTAAATAATTTATTTAATTTCAAGTCCGACTAAGCATAAATTTGAACTACTGGTACTTCTTATGTCCAGAAGGATTTTTATGTCTTAAGATAAATGTCATATGGTTATTAAAAAATGAGTTACCATTAATTTTGCATCGTCTTGTCAATAATTACAAAATAATCATTAAAAAAGTATCCCCTCGTCATAGCTCTCCTCGCGTCTCTTAGAACGTGAAAAAACTTCCCGGCGAGAAAAGCAGGTACATGGATACATAGCAAGGCATACAGGGTATAGATAGTCAGTCGCAGGATAAGATGCGTCGAGCGAATAGTACGAGGTGCGGTCTGGTATACGGCTGGCGGCTTCTTATTGAGCTGCAGCAGTAGCAGAAGCAGCAGCACGTGGTGTGCGCCCGGCGCCTTATCTCTGCGCGACGAGATTGACTTCCTTTCTATCCATTCAAGCGCTCAAATGAGTTCCTTTGATAACTGTTGTGCGATCGAGTGTACTGAATGCCGAAGGGCTTCTTGGCGCTCGCGCGCGCACCGCCTTTTTTTCAATGACGCGGAAGTATTCGAACCGTCGGTGACATCGCGAAAGGTATATATACTACTGGTGCGGGCTATATGTGCTGCACACACACGCGCGCATACTCGTACACACGTGAGTTCAATAGTTATTACGCGTACGTACGTACGTACGTACGTACGGAAAGAGCCAAGGAAAGGCAAGAGTGCGTACTATTGAAAAGGAAATGTAATATTATTTTTTCGCCGACGAGCTTTGTTAGCCGTTTCTTCGGCACGTGCATTGCCAAGAAAGCGTCGTATCCATTTTTGCGATTATCAGCCAACTGGTGAAGATTATTCCCGTAGTGTACATTGATGAAGAATATTTATAACGCAAGCTTTTTGTAGACGAATTAAAATAATATGTCAACAAAGAGTTTATTTTAATGTGTGATGCTATATTTTCTTACACCTCGCGCAGTATGATTTACACGCGGAGAGAAATATCATGATTAAATAGGCTCATAATTACTAATTGCACAAAACGCTTATTTCATTCTTATTAGAAAATCGATAAGATTCGGATTTTTAAAAACTATTAGACACTTATTTTTTTTGTTTTTCAATAAATAAATTAGAAGTTTAATGAGCGTCATGTCACAATCATATCCCTAATTCTTGTTTTATTATTACTGTGATGTCATGCTCGTATTTTTAATTTAAAACCTCCGTTGATATTGATTAATTGAAAAATAAAACAAAAATGTGTCAAATGATTTTAAAACGTTGGTTCAGGTTTACTAATGCGGCATTCGAAATCAATGAATATATTTTCATTTTTGCCATTGGTCTGATTTTCATTTTCTATTTTCACAATTGGTGGATAACTTTAAGACTCCGTTTTACACATGGATGTCGATGAATGCTTCTGTTCAGGTTTAACATCTTTTCATAAAACAATTTCATATCATTTATTTGAGATAAGACTCAAAGAAGATAATTCACAGTTTACACCTTTCATTTAATAAATATATATCACAGATAACATTTTTTTTGTGTATAAGTGACAATAAGCTGAGTACAAATAATTGACAATAAAATTTGAGTTGCCGATTTATTTGCTCCGAAATTCTATTGATTTCCTTCAAAAGCTCTATACAAGGTTTTCAAGCTCAAATTTCCAGCTCGACGTTTGAGAGCATTTAAGCTTGCAAGCGCAGAAATATGCCTGAAGATTTTGCGCAATCCCATAACACGGAAACAATAATGTAACCTTTCACAAAAGCGCTCGCGTGCTTTTTACAGTGTATTGAACTCGCAGCAAAGCCTCTGCGGATGTAGATGTAGCGCAACAGAAGAGAATCGAGAAAGAAAAGGCTCGTCGGCGACGCAACGATATGCGCGCTGATACTCTGAAATAGAAAGGGTGTAAAGCTATACCGTTCATAACGAGTATGTGTGTGAGTATGCATGTCATGTGGGTGTTGGTGTGAGCCCAGCACCACCTACATATATACCTATATATAAGTATTCGCTCGGGAAGCTCTCTCTCTCTCTCTCTCTCTCGCTCCTGGATAGTGTTGGGTTCTAGCACGAAGCTCTTAATTAATGACGTTGGCTTGGGAAAACGAAGCCGAGGTGGCTTTAGCACGGAACACTGGACTTGTAATCTTGTGAGCTTCTCGCGCGCGATGCTGTAAGTTATTCTAAATGCACTGTCGACGACTACTACTATATACGGGGCCGTAGCTGGTTGTGCTCTACTCCTGACTTCCGGTCTTACACTCTCTATCCTCGTTATACACGCCTAGACTACAGCCAGGAGTGGGGACTGCCTTGTACACCCAAGGCCGTATAGTCTCGAGACGCCGAAGAAAAAGCTCCTCTAGTTTTACTCTTTAATCATGTCCTTTTATATTTATATTTTCTCGCTTCAACAGATTCAAAAAATTAAAGCTATCGATTTACAAAATATTTTGGTTATGAGGTTGCCGACACGTTTCGAAAACTTTTTGAAATATTTATTTTTGATTTTTAAGATATCTTTCACCGAGCGTGAAAAGCAAATTAATGAACTTTCGTGAATAATAAAATCTTCCATCCCTTACGTCATTTTTTTGATCCACTCTATTCTTCACACTCATAGCTCATGAATCACCCTCAAGGGTGTAGCTCGAATCGACCCTGCCCCACACATCCGTAATCCACCGAGACAAGACAATAAGCGCTGTGTTGTCCGTTTTACGAGGTTCGATAATTGTGGCAGTTTATAAGCTCCGCACAGTTACAGTACTTTGTTACCCTTCATACTTACCCCTTTACGCGTTCATTTGAATTTCGAAACTATTTGAAAGTGATTACAATTTTTTTTTAAATTATAAAAATTCGTCTTTTAAAATTTCCAAATAGTTTTTTCGACGATTCATCTCTTCCTTTCCTGGCTTATTAGCGCAAAGACAATCTGCTCAAGCATCCAGAGAGATATAAGTGCCTTTTAAGTGACCCTTAAACGTCAGTTAGAATCGCAGGACTGCTTATTACCATTAATCAATGCTGCAAGGCAGCTCCTTACAAATTTGCCGGCTCTAACGAACCCTTGAAAAATTCTCGGTGACTCGAACGCGGTAACGTTTTCAGTAGCATCTCGGGGTATGCTTTCCTTTATAGCTCGTTCCGATCGTCCTCGTCGCTAAACGTTCCAAACGACGATTTATATACGAAGAAACAAACGACGAGCGACGGAGAATTAGCAGTGATTATTCGCCTAGCCGACGGAAACGTACTCGAGAATGCGCTGCACTCGAGAACGTCTGTGCAGTGTGTGTGTGTGCCTGTATGTTCTTACTCTCTCATGACTAACCAAGCTGTCGCGGTATATCCGTCGACGTCGGCCTGAAAACTCCACTATGTACTGATGACAAGTTGTCTTGCTGCTGCCTAATGCTACCACCGTGCTAGCTGTTGT
>CACVKI010145740.1:0-24882 GCA_902732785.1 Trichogramma evanescens
ATGGAAAAATGCGAAAAAGGCCAATTTTGGAATTCTGAATAAGGGTGATAGAAGGCCCCAATCGCTCTATAAATTTTTTTGTACATTCCTGACATTCTAAACAGTGTGTTCATCAGTTTTTGAGCTTTCTTCAGGCAATAATATCATGCATAAACGATGAGAGGTATGTCATATACAATGATATGAGAATTAAGTAATTATAACGCTATATTTTTCGAATTTTTCATTAGCTTCGATGAGGCGTAGAATTTGATTTTTGATCCTTAAATAAAGAAGGACAGTGGTTTTTGTTTTTTTATACCTTTCTGAACAACAAAAAATTTTTACTGCAATTTTTCCGCTGAACTGCCTGGTACGCAAGAATTTAGTGCGTTTTTTTATCATTTGGCCCCTCTGTGGACCGGCGCAATTAAGAAAAAAAATTACATGATATTCTTCACATCGATTAGCGGACTGAAAATAAGAAAATCTACATTTTACACTTTAAAAAATCGGATTAGTGCTTCAAAATGAAAATTTTTTTGCGAAACTACTTTTACATCACTTGTTTTAAACAACCCCCCACATAAATATGAAAGACCGGCGAGATTTAGAACAAAATGACATGTATTTCTTCAATGTTGATTCTTGAACTAAATTAAAAAAATATACATTTTGCACTTTAAAAAATCGGATAAGTGCTTTAGAATGAATATTTTTTCGCGAAACTACTTTTTCAGCACTTGTTATTGTTTAAACAACCCCCCACATAAATATGAAGGACCGGCAATTTTTTATTAATACTTTTATTAATACTTCCACTGCTGAAAAAAAATTAAAAATATTAATTAAAGTATTTTCCCCAGTTATTTATTTATTTATGTCAGTCACTGTTTCTTCTTGATTTTCCAAAGTACCTATAATTTTAATTTGATGAAGACTTCGTAAGAGTTGGATAAATGTTCATCTTTCAATGATTATAATTCCAATTCATTATGTTTATCCAACATAAAAATCTTCATTAAAATTAAATTACCAATATTATTTTTTTAAATATGTTTGAGTTATAAATATGTAAATAAATAAAGTGACTTATTCGTCTGAGCGAAGCGAAGTCCTACTATTGCTGTTCTACTATCATAAAAAAAATTTAATTTCGGCCTTTTTATGTGTGTCACTGTCTATTATCACTACATTGTAATAGTTTTGATATTATAGCTTTTTCGGATTTCATTAAATCCAAGTCTGCTGTCATTTTGCGAGATGATTTTTCTTAATTTTTCAGAATCACGATTATTTTATTAGCCATTATAGATAATGAGAACTTACTAGAATGAAAGTTTGTAGTATCACACACAAAAAAGCGAAATTTAAATATTTATTTTAAATAAAAACTAAAGATTTTAACTTAAAACCACTACGATATTTCAATAAACAAGAGGGGTTTTGCTTTATCTAAATTTTTTTTTTTTATTTAATTTTACACTTGACTGTAAACCACTTGCAAGTAATTTTACCAATCAACTTTTACATGCTAAGTATACGGGAGTACTCAGCTGCTCGAATATGACCTCATTGACAATCTGAAAACAGCCTACAATACCTTTCCAATTTTTCAACATTTTTCATCGCATAAAAATCCGTACTGCCGCTTCTACGATTCAAACGTAGTTCCACCGAAGTTGTGAGAGCAGCGCCACACGTCGTTTTCGAGTTGCGTCGTTGCACCGGCTGCGGCGTTCTCTCAACTGCGTGTCGTGTAACGAGCTGGGAGTCTTTCGTGCTGAAATCTTATAAAAGATTACACGATGGTGCGTACTAAAGAATTATAAGAAATTTTTTTTTAACTATTTTATTAATATATCAATAGATCGAACGATTAAATTTTATTGACGCAATGTATTAACAATAATTTTTAGCTTATAGAGTTAAAGTAATTTATTTCGAGTTTTGTATTATTGTCGAAGCACATGGTCGACTGTGAAAAGTACGCCATGTTATTTTAACAATAAAATGAGTGAATTCTCGCATTAAATACTCTATTACTAGTCTGTTAAAACCGTTTAAATATTATTGTAATATTATTTGTTGGCAATTTTTGACTAAAAAATTTTAATTGATCTCTATTGCTAATCCTAACCTATTTCATGATGTACAAAACTCAACCATAGCAAATATGTGATGGCAAACTGATTTAATGAGTCTGAAATCTTTTAAACTAAATGCAATTGTTTTTTGTATTGTTGAACAAAAATTAATATCACTTTTATAATTTTACAGCCTCCCAAGAAAGATTCGAAGGGAAGCTCTAAGCAGCCCCAGAAGACTGTGAAGAAGAAGGAAGGAGGTTCCGGAGGCAAGGCCAAGAAGAAGGTGCGTAATTTTTTATTTTGCAACTTTATCAAGAGATGAATGTTACAATGACATTTGTTTATGTCAAATTTTTTGTTCATTGCAAACGTTCAATCTTGTACATTTATATATATACTTTTAAAAGTACAGTATGAATAACAAAACTTGTATTTTAAATTTGCAGAAGTGGTCCAAAGGAAAAGTCAGGGACAAATTAAACAACCAAGTCCTTTTCGACAAGAGCACTTATGACAAATTGCTCAAGGAAGTGCCAAGCTACAAACTGATCACTCCCTCCATCCTCAGTGAAAGGCTCAAGATCAGAGGATCGTTGGCCAGGAGAGCTTTGATCGAACTCCAACAGAAGGGCTTGATCAAACAAGTTGTTCAGCATCATGCCCAGCTGATCTACACCAGAACCACCAAGGGTGATGATCCCGTAGCTTAAGTTTTTATATTTTACTTGTACATATAATAAAAAAGTTATTTGTACGGTAATTTTTGAAAATCTCTTCATTTGTTCAAACCTTGACATCAAATATATCTTCATAATTGACTGAACCATAATGAATTAAACTTGAAAATTAAAATTGAATATTTTTCAAGTAATTTAAACAATTGTTGATTAAGCGATAGCTTTGGATTTTTGATGAAAGTTGAAAGTATTTTTAATTCACAAGCACCAAACGATATCTTTCATAAAGTAAAATGATACTGAAAAGCAACCATAAGAGAGTACAATAACTAATCACTTTCGCAATCGCGCAAATGATTCATGGAAAGCTGTCGTATAAGAATTACAAATTTTCACCGAGCCGATTGCCGTGCGGCAAAAAAGAAAACCTGTGCGCGCGACATTATTCTCGACGAGTTTTTGCTGCTGCTGTGTTAAACTCACACACGTACATATAAGTGTGTTAATGGATCGGCTGTGTACCAGCAGCAATGCGTAGGCCTCCGTAGTACGTATGTGTGCCTGTCACACGCGCTTCCATATATACACGGGCGTGTGCGTGTATGCAGCCTCCGTGTACACACGAGCCGCCCACGCGGCCGCGATCATCCGGAGCGAGTAAGTATATATAAGAGAGTTCGTTAAGCCTCGTATAATGTAGCTGCAAAGGACACTCGCGAAGATTCCGTCGAGGTCGTTTCGCTTTTATACGCATACGTACTGGCATTCTCGATTCCGTCTTTTCTCTCTCTTTCCGTCTACGCTTCTTTTCTTCTCTTCTGAACGTTGATGTTGTCGCTCGCGCGTCGTTATGAGCTTTTTTTTGTTGTCGCTAAAGCGGAGCGCGCGACCGCGAGTTTGAAAAATTAACGTTCGATACACGGAAATTCAGCTCTGCCAAACGTCATAAATGGAAATTCGTATGATATAATTGATGTGACGTATGGCGAGGCATGTTTATGATCGAGCGTAGTACGTTCGGATTCGAATTACCGATCGCTTATTATACTCGCTCGTAAGAAGGCAAAAAAAGGTCGAAATTCGATCCGATCGCTCGTACACGCATGGCACCTACTACACGTATAATCAACCAGGTACACCGTGCATCGAGTCTATACGTACATGAAAATTTCATCAGCTTCATTAATTTGGCATCTCGTCGTTTCGTGTCTCGAATCGACGCGTCGCGTCACGATGCAGTTTTTCTTTTATTTCTCTCTCGTGCCTGGTCAGCCTCTCTTTCTTTTCTCGCTCTCGTCTGCGCTGCGTTATTTTATTATATATGTACACACTTCCATATGCGTACCGGTGTGGGTGACATTGAACGCGAATATATGCGCGCGCGCGCGGTGTGTGCAGATCGGTATGGCTCGGCGCCGCTTACACACTACTACTGTCCGTCATGCGTGTGCGTGTATGTGTCTCTGCTCAGCGACTATAATATACTGTAATAAAAAGACACGGCAGCGTCACGTCGTTGGTGCGTATTCGCGCGCATAGCTCTGCCTATGGTTCGGTGTCAAGGACGCAACACATCGCAGAGTAGCTCTTTGGAAGAAGAAGAAAAAAAGAGCAACAAAAATTTTGCACGTCGATCTGTAGTAGTAGTAGTAGTAGTAGTAAGAGTAGTACATTGCCAAAATCGGATCTTCTCGACGCGCCGATCACCGACGATTACTTATATTGTACACCCACGCTGGCATGATATCGTTTTTCGGTGCTCGAGCTCAACAACAACAACGACAAAGACAATAACAACAAAAAAAAAAGGAAAAATCCATGCCGAGGACGAAGTTATAAGATCCCCCGCGTGCGAATATATCGATGATTAATGCACCAAGATGTATAAGTACGGGCAACAGTATCGTACACCGTCGAACTGTCAGTAATCGCGACTCCGGTGTATAATACGCTCATGGGCGACCATTTATGGCGATGTAGATTTCGATCGATGTAGTGCGTATACAGCAGCGGCAGCAGCAGCGCAGGTGGTGGTCCGGTCCTCGAAATGCGTTTTTGCGCGACGATCGATACGATCGGTAACTCGCCGCCGCCGCTGCTGCTTTCTCGATACGCGCATGACCTGCTAACCGATTTGCGCGAGCGACACTGCACGCACTGTACGCGTACACTGCCCGCAAACCGCCCGTCCTTTTTTTTTGTTCGCACGACTACGACGACGAGGCCTGGGACTTTCGCGGTATCGTCGCCCGTCCATCATCGGATGCGAGCTGCTTTGACCTGTTCGTATGTGCTGGCGATGAAAGAGCAATTACAAACGCAGGCTTTTTTCAATCGTCTATACACGATATCGGATATCGGGGCTCCGTGTTTCCGGCCAAAAACTGCGTGCACAGAGGCTCCGTGCAGCGCCTACACCCATATATACATGATGCAGGGCGTGTGTGTGCTCTTAAAACGTAAAATCGAATATAAAAGTTTTACGACAACAATACAACGCGTCTCTGAATTTCCTTTGAGTCAGTGGCATTGGGAGCTATTATATACGACGCTTCGCTCGCGAGCGCTGCAATTATCGATCTCGTCATCTGGTTCATTTTCTGACGAGTCAATGTGTGTGTGTGTCTGTGTGTGGATACGTTTCGAAAGGCCTATACACTATACACAGCGGCTTACATCCGATCTCTGACTCATCGCCGCGAGCGAGGCAGCTCATTATTATACACATGTATCCGTCCCCGCGCGCGAGCACAATTTACACGATTTTATATATATACACACACACAACATCTTAAAGCGCTTAGCAGAGAGAATTCACTTATGGTATGTGCCGATCGAGCGCATTGCCAAATCTTGAATTTATTTATCAGCGATCGACGAATACGTCCGGTGTTGCGTTATTTTATAAGCGCCTTGCGTGGCACATTTAATCGATCGTTTCCCAAATGCCCTCCCCGAATATAGTTTTTATATCGGAAGGAGACGTTTTTGTGCGGCGCTACTAATCTATACTCCCGCGCGGAGAATATAATTTCTAACGTGCGCAGTGGAGCACGTGCCGCTGCAGCCGCCGCGCGCAGGACCAAAGGATAAAACGTATATCCTTCGCGGCTATATAAGCTCATTCACTCCTTATAGATACATCTCGCAAACACACACACACACACGTACTCTTACACTCGCTCGAGCTCTCTTACCTCTCTCTTTCTCTCGCTCGCGCTCAGCTCTATGGGTTTCCCATTCAAGCATTACCGATCTCGCGCGGGGCCCGCCGATGCAGTGCACACACAATATCGTTTCGCGTTGCCCCTTCCTCCTCCTGCTCAACTTCTCTCTCTCTTTTACTCTCTCATCATCATCATCCATACGTATACAATCTCTCTCCTCCTTCTCTCGAGCTACAGCAGCAGCAGCAGCAGCAGCCAGCAGCAAAGGCAACAGCAGCAAGAGAGCAAAAGAGCGAGTCCGCGCGCGCGAGAGAGAGAGAGAGAGCCCGCCAAGTATATACATACATACACAAGATCTTGCATTCACAAAGTCCGCTGCGGCTGCTACCAGAACGTTCAGAACCGCGAGACGCGAAGCACACACATCGTCCTTTCGCCTCTCTCGATGTATACGGCGTGATATCGCAGCAAAACTAGCCGCGCAACGACACGAGTGTAATTATTTATAATTTATCCTGTAGATATAGCGCCGAGAGTCGAGTGAAGTAACACCGAACGTGATCGAATTTTTTCTTTTCATCGTTACCTTTTTTTGTTTATCGCGCTCTCTTATTATTCTCCTTCCCCGCGTGCACACGAGTGGTGATTGCATAATTTACGCGTATTTATAAGATTTGAAATTTGTGCCCGCAGATATTTGTAATAAATACCTGCTACTGTAATCTCTGGTGAATTTTTGTGCGCATCGAATTTGTATAACGACACAACGAGTGCAGCTTATAAAAATACACGGCAGAGATACATCGAGCAACTGCGACGAGCGACGACGTCGAGCACACAGGCCCTGACAGAAAACGAGGTAAATTTTTACACAAATTTACATAACAATGGAGAGACGAGCAAAGAAGAATTAGAATTTCGATAGCCGAGGGCCTATATAAAAATTGTATATATACAAGAGAGTAAAAGAGAGAGAGAGAGCAAAAATCCGTCCTCCTCTCGCATTCCTTCATCGCTGCCTGCTGCCTTTTGCTTCTGCACTGCTGCCGTGTAGTATATATATGCGGCTGCTGCAGCACGAGAGTGAACGGAAAGAAAGAGAGAGAGAGAGAGAGAGAGAGAGAGGCTAAGCTCGCGCGCATACACACGTATCAGGCCGTGGCGCGCGCGCGCGCGGCTACGGGCACAGGTTCTCTCTATTCATGCATGCACATCGTGCATTTATATATCCAGATTCGCTGCCGCCGCTGGTGGATATGGCTGTTTTGCACAACTTGCAGAAAAGCGATCGTCCGTCCGTCCGTCCGTCCGTCCGTCCGCGGAGTCGAGACTCAAGAGTATATGTAGAGGATTTATTAGGCGGTCGCGAGAGCGAGCCTTATAACTGCAGCAGCAGCAGTCGAGGCGCAGCGGCAAATAAGGAGCGAGTTTTGTAAAGCGCTCCGATCTCTTATTGCTCTCCGCGTATGTATAATACACTCGCGATTGGAGATTAATAACGAAAAAAAACGTCCCAACTCGAGTCCGAATCCGCGCAAACTTTTCTTCTTCTTCTTCTTCTTTTAAAATATTATATTATTCGTACATAAATCGCCAACACACAAACTTGTCATTATTCATCTCTCGTCGTCGCGCTGCTGCGCTGCGGTATGGAATCTATCTGTAATACGTGAATGTATGTATATATCCCACACCTACGCACCGCTATAGCGTCCGATCGCGCATTATAATATACGAATACGTGCGTGTGTGTGTCTATGCGAGAGAGAGAAAATGAGAAAGAGAGAGAGAAACCACTGCACGTCGAGGTGCATAATAGAGCGGCATTGCGCAGCAAGTGCAATTACGTAAGTTAGCACACACACACGCGTATGCATTCGGAGAGTCGCTCGAGTATTAGTATATAGTTATAGGCCGATCGCCAAAGACACCTATAATATTAGCAGCTGTTTTTCTATAAATATTACATTATACGTACGACAATATAACCGCGCTGTTGTTTCTTTTTATAAATCTTACTTTGTTATATCTCGCGTACCTATATAATACAACAACATTGCTCGCGTCGGATAATAATATGGTCCTCCTCGCTGTACACAACTGCTGCTGCTGCCAGGAATCCGCGCGCCGTACTACCAGTATATATACGAGGCTTGGCTGCAGCCTCGCGAGGAATTTCGTTTATTGCGCCGATTTTACGACGTTAAGGCGTGTTCGACTCGCGCGGCCTACGAGGCTCTCGCGGCTTGGCTTCCTTTCGCGCCTGGCGTATATACAGCGAGATCTCTGTACTGCTGCAAAAAGATCAAACGAGATAGATAAGGTACGTGTAGTAGGTATATATACAGCGTTAACGGCGCTCTCCTCTCTTCTCGCGATGCGATGCGATGCAGGCGCGAAAAAAATCGACGCGGTACGGAAAAAAAAGGAGCCGCATATATATACGTATGCACGCACGACAGATATCTCTCTAGTATTTACCTGCAATTTCGCGCGCGCGCGCCTGGAGGAAGAAAATTTATATTTACAGCTTTTACGGGCGCATTATAAAATGCAATTCGTATACAAGTGTGTGTGTATACACGCGTATTTACACACGTCTCGAATAGTTTATTATATCTATATGCGTATGCAAAAAAGCAAATAGAAAGTGTGCGCGGCTGCTGCTGCTGCTGCTGCTGCTGCGCGCCCATACTGTATTCCCATATCGAGTGCTTGCCCGCTACACGAGACACTCGTGTTTGCGTTGAATTTTCGAATTTTTCGCTTAAAAAACCGCACGACGACGACTTCGCCGTCGTATATAACAACAAATCGGATGTAACGTGCGCCGCCGCAGAGAGTCTTGTGTGCTGCTGCTGCTGTGCTCCGCGCGCGTAATTCTTACGAAACGATTGCATAAAAATGTATTATATCGTATACGTGCTAGACTCGCAAGTAGTAAAACAGCTCGCGTACTTACACACACGCGCGCGCGCGTGGAGAAAGTATAATGTAATGTGCGGTGCGGCAGCGAATTTTACGCGTGCTCGTGATCATTCCTGCGGCGAGAAATGACCGAAGAAAAGTTTACTTTTATAGGATAGGATAGTAGAGGCATCATTAGACGCCGCGCATCCAGATGTGTATATCCGTGCATAACATCTATGATATAGCCGCAAGGGTTGTCGCGCGCGCGCGAGATGCAGTGCAGCTCCTGCACAACTATATTTACCATAGTTGTTTTTTAACATAAAAAAAGAATACACGACTGCTGCTGCTAGTCCGCTAATAGAATGTCTCTTCTATACGCGAAATATATATACACACACACACAAGACGCCGGAGTTAAAGTGAAAGTTTTCGCCGATAGCTATCGCGCATTGTTGTTGTTGTTTTCGTTGTCGTTGATGCTGTTCCTCAAGACCTGACGCGTTGCAGTGTACCTACCTTCGACGTATATACGTTGTGCGGAAGGACCCGCGGGCCGCACAAACAGACGTATATACATACGACGTCCTACACACCTATAATATCGTTCATTTCGGCAAATTTATACGTTTGCGGTCGCGCGCAAATCTGCGTATATACATAACGTGCAATTATTACTATAGGTATAGAATACACGCGGAGCTGCTGCGGTTTTTTGAAAGCGATACGCCGCTGCGATCTCTGCGGTCGCATATTCCTATTACATATATCTACGCGCCGGGCGTCATTTTTTTTTTTTTTTTTTAATATTATTTTTGCCCAATCGCGCGCACGCAAAAAAAGCAGTTAAATCGACGACGTTTTTGTGAATTTTCACAAAAAGAGGGTGGAAAAAAGGCACAGCTGTGTTTATAGTAGACGACATAATAAATACATAACAACATAACATGACGAACATAACAACTATTGTTAAAACAACCGTTACACTGTAGGCAAAATCGAGCTTCTGATGCTTATACAATTATTTGAGCTTCGCCACTTGCAGATCCAAGTAGTAATGTATTTTTATTGGGCTTGATCATAATGATACATTGCCAGAACACTATATCCACTTGCAGATTTACTTATATAAAGATACTCGCCATCTAGCGGCGGACACTGGCTTTAATTATCCTCGAATTTTCATCAATCTTTCATACCAATGACGCAAAAACTGAATAAGTATTGAAACAATAATCGATAATAAACAATAATCGACGAATCGATAAAACGAAAAATAAACGTATACAATTGATATTGCAAAAAAGCAACAATTGGCCGTGCGCGTGTAATACACTCGTAATAATCGCGCGTATGGTACGGCTCTCTCGAGTTTCTCGGGCGCGCGCGGGCGAGAACGCGAAACCGCATTCCACCGCGGAGAGTGTCACGGGACGTGTAAAAACACACACTTACACACTTACACCACGGAGATACATTTGCGATTTACAATCGATGCCTGCCTGTGCCTGTGTCCGTATTATACACTTGGCCGAGAGTCCACCCACTTGTCCGAAAAAAAACCGGTCGCTCGGATCCCTCGCTCGCTCGAGTGTGTCCCAAAAAGTCAATGCCAAGACTCCGCGCAGATCTTGGCGCGCGGGCAGATGTGTTCAATGAAAGAAGAGGAAAAAAATCCTCCTACACTGTTGCCTCGGAATCGAGAAAGAAAGAGAGGTAGAGAGAGATAGGGAGAGGTGGAAGGAAAACGTCTCGGGATTAATACGTTACGTGCAAAATATGAATGGGTCGCCTGAGCGAATGCCAAGTTGCTGCTGCTGCTGCTGCTATAGGCTTTTTAACGATTCCATCCGATCGGTTTTAGCGCTGCGGCCTTGACGAGGTCAACAGCTCGTCGTCAGCAGCAGCAACACACCCACACGTCCTGTATATAATGCGCGACTATTATTATATTATAGTTGCGAGCTCTATAGCTCCGATCGCCGATACATCGACTTATGTATATAATGTTACAACTGCAATGCAGCGCATACGAGTCGAACATAAAATCCCACGTGCGCTCCGCCGAATATATATCGGGCCGATTTTGTGATCGGTATTATACGAGCGTACATAGGACGCGACCGAGGTGAACCTGTTGCGCGTATCAAAACCGACTACAAAGAATCGCGATGCTACGTACAAAAGAAGCTCGTACAACAATGCGCTCCGAGAGCGATGTAGGAATTCGCATGTGGCGCGGCGAGCCTTGTACACCATAATACATAACGCGCTTGTAAAAAGGCGCGTAATACAATCGTTACGTGTGGCGAATTCTCGTACTGTTACGAGCCAAGCACACACCTTATGTACAACTTGAATTCGTAAGGTGTTTTCTCTTAAAAACAGTCAAAACGTCAGTGGCAGCAACAATGCGTGAGATATAACGAACAAAAAACCACAATGCAAAGAAGGTCTTCTCCGATACAGTTGAGACCGAGACCTCGGCCGCGAGCTCATCTTCGTGTCTCTGCGCCTAAATTGTATTGAGCGACTCGCGAAATATGTATATCTACATTGTCTTGCGCGAACGACCTTGAGCAAATTTAACCGCACACTCATCGCTATCTCTCTCCGTAACGCGCCCATACATTAATATACATTATATTATGTTGCAGGCGCGCATATTAGCATGTGCGTGCACCAAAGCGAAAGAACAATAAAAAAAAAAAAAAAAAAACGTTGAAAAAAATACAAAGATGCGTCGTCGGCGCCCGGGCCGACAGTGAAAGCGATAGCGATCTCGGAGAGCCGCTCTTCTCTCGATACACTCTTGTTCCTCGTGTTTGTCGTTGTTTCTTTATTCCTTTCGCATAGCTCGTTCTCGCGCGAGCTTCGTGTATTATTTGCGTAGCAGCAGTGCAAAAAATCGTAAACTCGCGAGCTCGCGCGCGGCGTTACACACGCGTACTTTTGAGCGATTGCGTAAGTTTCGCCGAGGTTTTTACGTTTTTCGTGTTCTTTTTTTTTTCTGTACGTTTACTTACAGTATGTGCCTCGTGCATCGGCGTTTGCTCACCGCGCTAATCTAATATTCGGCGTATTATACTGCCTCGCGTGTGTTTTTTTTTTCCTTTTTTTTTGCTGCTTTTCGCGGAAGTCGCAAAGGTGTGGATGCTTGCACACGCGCGCGCGCGCGACGTAAGTATATAACGCGATTCAGATAAGCCTAAAACCGATCTCTCATAGATATAATATAACATAATATATGATAATAATAATATAACCATCGTTATCTCGAGGTGGCAATCTTATCCTGCCGTTCATTGTGTCCCGCCGCCGCTGCTCCGCGAAAATCCCTTGAAATATATATCAATTAGCGCGCGGCGATGTGCGGGCTTGCTTTCTTCTTTTTGCCTCTCGCTTAAAGCTTACGCAAACCTTTATACCTCGCGGCGGCAACGAATCTCACACGCAAGCTTGTATACACGCGTTTGTTGTTTGCATGCCTGGCGTACCTATATCGCTGCGGCTCATCGATTAATTAGTCCCGCCGCGCGTCTATTCGCGCGCGCATTGTTGTACGCATACTGTGTATAGTTGCACAACAACACAATGTGCCTTTTTTTTCGTTGCCGTTCTTCCGTTTTACTAACAAAAATGTGTATGTATATACGCGCGGATCTCTCGTTCTCGCGGCGAATTATACTATACACCGTATGAGCACAGCAGCTCGCGATGTATTATTGTAGCAAAGGAGTGGCTGTATATGGCCATATAATAATCCTTACGCATTGTTACGCGGGCAAATTGTTATATCCGAGGAGTGCACGAGGTATATACGCTACATATATACGTGGTAATATAATGTATGTATAACATGACGCATGTATATATGTAAGCCAAAGCTTATATACAGCTGACGTCATGCATCGCGCGGCAAAAGATGCCTTTTACAGCAGGCGATCCTACCTTACATATATAGGCGCGCGCGTAATTTCAGATTGTCTCTCTTTGCAAGAGCGCAAGGACGAAAAATGCCACCGCATCCTTGTGACCGTTGCATTTATATATCATATGCTTATATGTAGGTTTGGCGGGTCGAAGGTTTCCGACTATAGCCGCGACGCCATGGGAAGGACACTCTATATAGGTGGCGGCGGACGCGCGTAAAAATCCGATTTATATCGCTCCGATCCGTTACGCTGGAAAAAGTGCACTTTGTACTCGCTATACAGTGTAGCGCCAGTGCATATATACGAGTGAGAAACAGTGAAAATAAAAAAAAAAAGGCATTTTGCATGCATACCTGCGCGACGTCGCTTTTATACAAAAGAATCACGTCGTCGTCGCGTCGTCCAAGGCTGGCGCAGCATTCGATGCACGATGTACCCCTCGTATGCACATGATTAGCAGCGGTAGGAGCAGCGATCATGTATGATTTTTCGTGACGTTTCGACCAACCGATTTCACAAGTATATAGGTACATAAGCAGTGTCGATCTCTGCGCGTGGATATATGCATTCATTTACATGGCGCATGCAGAGATTCGCTCGGTGCAACGATCCATCTGTGTGTGTGTGTGTGTGTTTACTATGTCGCCGACTTATGCTAATGGAGCGTGACGACGCTGGATTTTTCTCTCTCTTTCTATTTTTTTGTTACAAAAGACACACCTGCTGCTCTCTCGGCGGCGGCATTATTGCATATCGTAATATACCACAGATACGCGATGCACTACGTGCCTGTGCAGTGCAGAGTATTTGGGTCGTGTCAATTTGCAAAAGGCTCGTCGTCGTCGTCGATCAGCCGCAGCCGCGAGTTCGCGAGCTTTTAACGAGAAAATCACCGCCGCAGCTGTAACAGAGAGCAGCAGCAGGAGAGAGACTCGATTGTATAAATATCATCGTGTTAGATTCTTGGCGGGCGATCGCATTTGCATATTACCGATCTCCTCGCGAGGCAGCAGAGAAGTGCCCGCAACAAATTAGTGTTGCTCTTTTTTTTTTCGTCGTCCTCTTCTTATTGCAATTATTTTACGACTTCACTTTCTCGGCGACAAAAAAGCAAACAACAACAACGAGCAACGACGGTGAAGAAACTTTCTCCGCGACATTCTTCTGCTTCGCTGTTGTTGTTTTTTTTTTTTTTTGTTCCCAACCCTTCACGATCGCTCCTTCGTTATGTCCCATTGTCATCGTCCGCTTAAGCAGCAGCCCATTAATCGTGTTAGCCCAAACAAAAGCGCGCGCGCGCGCGGCTCTCGAGGCTTTTCACGCGCGCGCATTACTTGTGTATACACATTTTAACAGACTTTGCGCAACGCGTCTTTATAGAGCCGATTTTATAGCCGAAAACTCGGTTGACTTTCAGCAGGTGCAGCGTTCGTTGGATTAACGAGATGCAACATCATCAACAACAACAACGACGACTGGAATAGCAGGCGCGTAGGCCGATGCTTTTGAGCTTGAGAATCCGCTGGAGCGCAGCAGGCTGTAGCGAGGTGGAGCTGGGCGAGTACGCGAAGAAAACAGCGATAGCATCGTCATGGAGGTGATCTCGTCGCGTCGATACGAGGCTCGGCCGTCGGCCAGCGACTCGCACACGACAACTATTCTAGTGAGTAGTGGCGCACTCGTTGTTGTCTTCAATTTACTCGTCTCGGCGTCGTTCGTACCGTAATGTATCGTTGATTTACAGGTCGATCCGGACAACTCGGTTGCTACGGTTAAGGAAGGTAAGCACGTGAAAGCACGAGACGTAGACAAAAGATCCTCTCGTCGTTGTAATGAGATTCAAGTACGCCGTGTATATATACAGCTAAATTTCCATCCTCCCGTGTGTGGGTGCATGTGTTTGTCTGTTGCAGAGGAATGGGAAACGCGCAAGAAAAAGGAGATCACGACGACGCGGCAGATCGAGACTCGCGTCAAGCGCCAAGTCGTACTGGAGGACGGCGAGGTCGTCGGCGACACCGGGCCCATAGTCACGACCAACACGACCGAGGACGTCGAGCAGCAGGAGCATACGACCCAAGAGGTACACACACACACAAACATTTTACAGCTCTTAGAGGAAGAAGTAAAAGAAGGCGATCGCTGATCGGTATCGGTATATGTTGCTTTTTTTTGCAGAGACGCACGACCGGCGACGAGCCGCTGAAAGTCGACTGGCCGAGCAACGTCAAGACGGTTGGGCCCGTGGTGCAGAAGGAGCTCGAGGAGACGGTGGTCAAGAGCCGGGAAGAGGTCGAGGAGCGCGTCGAGACCGAGGATCGACAGCACATGGGTGACATCTCCGACGAGGTATATGCATTATTAGCAGCTGCGTGCGATCCCCTTTCTATCTAGATATTAAACGATCATCGTCGTCTTCGCCTTTCTCTATCGTCTGACTTGGAAAATATTCTCGCGTGCCGAGCACCGCACAGCGCAATAAATAAATCATCATAATATTATAATCTCGTTATCGCGCGTCGGGACGCGACGCGGTATGCATGCATTGTATACGTATTCTTTTTAATGCAGCTCGCACACTTGCCGATTCGTCGCGGTCTATTATTTCTCTCTCTCACTTTTTCGCGTTCGCTAGCGCGTAGCTATTCTATCCCACACCTATATACCTATATCACACACACACACACACACACACACACTCAAATAGGTGTGTGCTGCGTGTTCCCATTGTGAGCGGATAGTCGCATACTAATGCGTGCACCAGATCTTTCGACGCCTATATTAAGTACATGCACCGGCTTTCGCCACGGCCAACCTTTTTTGAAATGAAACTTACTTGAGATAACGTCGAGGGTGTGCGTAAAGTAATCGGTACCGAATTTTATTTAAGGTACTTTTACATGCTTGAATGATTGATTGTTAATGTATCAGTGAGGATTTATTATTATTATTTTTTTTCATAATAATTACAAAAAAATGTAAAAAAATGAAATCACTTACGTTATTTCTACTCGAATTCAAACATATTGATTGAAAATTAATGTTTTAATACTGATTTAGTTTTTAGCTTTCTTGTACACGAAAATTATGATGATTCAATCACAATTAAAGCCAGTCCCCGCCGTTAGATGGCGAGTAACTTCATTTCTGTAAATCTGCAAGTAGCAAAGTCAAAGTAATTGTATAAGTCAAAGTACTATTCAGAAGAAATTACAGTTCTAATTTTATTATATTAGAAAATATCACGTGATTATCGGTACCTCTTGAATTAATACGGTTCACTCATAGCATCTAAGAAACTTTTGAATCTTCGAGAAGTTTTTTTTGCGAATCATCACAAATCTCTCAATTTAAGTCAAATAGCTATTGCTTTTAATGCTTTTTCATGCAATCAAAATCATCTGCGAAAAGGAAAAAACTTCCTTCTATTGTTTTACATTAATTGTAATATGAATAGTCTATATACCACGTAGTTAACCCGACAATAACTGAACGACTGTCACACGTCAGTGGTCAGTTCGCGACCTTTTGGAGTAATTTTTAGATTGCGCAATGTGTTCGACTTTGCAGGTCCGAGAATCCTCCCACGTATAAGAATTTCGTAGTCGAAGGAAATGTCCAACACGTCAAAATTCTTTAACATCGACACGATGTACATACGATTATATGTATTGAGAGAGACGTCGTCGCCGACTAATTTCGATGACAAACGCGAGATGGCTTAACATATAAACACGCGATCAAAGTGATCAAAACATTTAGATTTAAGGAGTTCGGTCATTGGGGGGTTGAAGATAATCGTTCAAGATTTTATTATGAATCTTCTTCCTATATGCAGAATTCTGTTTAGCTAGAACAAACGGGAGCAGCTTTATTATATAGACGCCAGATCGCTGCGAATCTTGTACGAATTTCGCAATTCCGACGTCTCGATCGTTTGTGAGCGCGATCGCTTCTCAATCTTGCTCCGTACACGTCGGAGCCCGTTGAATTATGTCGAATCGCCATTGGCGATGACTAGGCCAGTGTGCTTGCTCGTTAGCGAATTCACCTCGTGTGTATATAACAGCATTTAACGATGGGGAATTTCGCTCGTCGTTGCGCCACACTTGCGCGACAACTTATGCCTACAGTACTTATATATAGCCAGAACAAAACAAGTATTATGATATAAAATAAATAAACAAGACGCGACAAAGATCGAATTCAAAAGCCTCTACTCGAATCGTATATGAAATAAGTAGGCATCAGGTGCCTCTCGCGATCCAAATGTATAATATGCTCCTGCACCAGTCGATCGGTACTCGTGCGCACACTTTTATACTTTGCCCCGCGCAGCATTCCTGCATTTATGTGTGTGCGCTGCGGCAGTGCAGTGCTATATAGGTGTCGGCGCGCGGAGTAGCAGCGTATATAGTAGTGGCATGAATCTCGAGAATGGGTTTATACGCCGCTGCTGCTGCTGCTACTGCTTAGTTATTGTGGAATGCATCGGAGCTATACAGACAGGACTGTGCGTTAAGCTCGACTTTTCTCTCTCTCTCTCTCTCTCTCTCTCTCTAACGCTATAGGGATAACCTTCTTCTTCGACTCGCGAATGATAATACCGTTTCGGGGAATTGAAATTTAATCGCTACCGCCGCGCGTAAAGCCTCTGTATATTCTATCTACTACTACTACTCCGCACTCGACACTCGATCATAAAACGCGCGGCTTTCGAGGCTCGATTCGCTACATTACGTTACGTACCTAAGACGCGATCTCGAGATTGAAACTGTACGTACGTTCGTGTTTGTGTGTGCGTGTACGCAAAAATCATAGTGAAAGTACGACGCGTTGCGGGCCCGTCTCGTACACCTCGGCACACACGTGTGTGTGTACATATATTATATATGGCGGCGCAGAAACGCGTGAGAAACGAATTTAAACGCGCGTCGTCGTCGTCGTCGTTGATTTCACCCACGCAGCGCGCAAGTCGATTTTCCGCCGATACATGGAAATTTTCGGGAGGCATATGAGCGCGCGACTTTCTCGCGCGCCAAATCACAATACTGCACATGCCTGTTGCTGCCGCTGCTGCTGCTGCTGCTGAAACTCGGCGCGACGACCTTTGTTCCGCGAGCCGAGTATAAAAAGACAAAAAAAAAAAATACAGAAAAGAACTGCCGATACCCGACGAATGCCCCGCGCGCGGCGCGACGTATTATTAAACGCCCGAGTTTAAGGCCCCGCGATCGCGCTTATAATGCGCTTGGGCGCGCACGATGCTCGTGCGGTGCATGTGTTTATCCTCCCGGTGCAGCTGCAGCAGATCCCCTACTCTCCCCCCCTATAATCGAGTGCATACGTGCATATATATCTGATATGCCCCAACGTGCGCGCAGCGGCTTATATTCATAAGTACGTATATATATATATATACAGCGAAGTGCAGGTATGTGTATCGGAGCTAGCCTGTGGCCGATACTGTACCATATAGCAATTTGGTCCCTTCACCTCTGTTGCTGCTGCTGCTGCTGCGGCCGCGGCGCTGTGCACAGCTATATATACAATACTCCGGCGACGACCGGCGAACGACCGATCTCGACCGGCTCGACTTATATATACAGTATATATCTCGAAAGTATAGCCAGCGTCCAGACTCTCTCTCTCTTAAGCGCGACTTCTTTGCCAGCTGCTGCTGCTGCTGCTGCTGCTGCTGCAACTGCATTCCACTCGCGGACACGGCCTTGTCGAAGGTTATATCCGCGCGCGCGCGTGCTGTGCAGCGACCGATCGGTGCCGATTTTCATGCCGATTTTTTGGGTTAGATCCGTCGCGACCCTCTGATTAGTGTGTATCAAAGGGTGAGCGTGTGGAATTTCGGATGTGTCCAGTGCAGTGCTCGAATCCTTCTCTTACATATTATTATTATTATACGCGAGCCTAGCGTATATTATAAGCCCGGCCTATTCTTACGAGCGTGCAGTGCGCGCGAGACCGGTTTTCTTTCTCTCTCTCTTTTCATCGCGCGGCACACAATAAGAGTTCTGCGCGCTGTGCCGCCACCGCCGCCGCCGCCGAGGATTGTTATATTCCTCGCGCGCTCGTTTATCGGGAGGAAATAGCTCGGGCGCGCGCGCGCGCACACGATCGTAAAAAAAAACTTTCGGACTTTATACTTATATATACATTGGCATCGCGATAAAGGCTTCATTCCGCGCCGCGACGCTCATTTCGTTTCGAGCGGCGCACGCGACTACTTCGCGCGATATTGCCTGTGTGTGTGCGTGCGTGTGTTTAGTGCCGGCAAATAGTGTACTCGAGAGTTCGGCTCTTATCGAATATCGAAATCGTTGTCACTTCACAGGCGTACCTGCGAGCGGTGCGCAACAATCGCGACGGCGACATCAGACTGGCCTTGGCCGAGTCGAGACGACAGCTGGCCGAGACGAGCGGCCTGAGCAAGGGGCCCAGGGTGCTGGCCCACACCACGAGGTCCAACAAGGTCATCGACACGGAGAAGACGCTGGAGCGCAGCGAGCTCAAGCCCGAGGGACAGATCGTTACCGAGAGAAAGACCACCGTCGAGCACGAGGAGGTGAGTGTATTATAGCTCCACATATAATATGCATACGTTATAATAAATGGGACTTTCCCTTTTGTCGCGATCGAGAGCGAGACCGCCAAATGTTGTGTATATTTAAAGCTCATGCACGCGAGAAAGAGAGCTCCGATTATGGTATATAATATTCAAAGCTGCAGAATTAGCAGTGTGACTCTTGGATTTGGAAATCACAAAGTTACTTTAGAACGCATGGCGCATTTTTTTACGTGACTTATATCCAACGTGGATAAAATATTCAATCTGTATTATACACCAGAAGAAATGTTAACCAGTACCTCAGCTCAATTTAATCGAATTTCTACAATTTGACCACATATTAGTATTTATATCTGAAATTTGTTTTGGTACTTGCGAGTTTACGATACGCCATCTGTTGATAAAATCGAAAAACCGCGTAATCAAGTTTAAGACCTTTATCCGTAAAAAAAAAAGAAAACAAACACGAGTGCACATAATCGATGTATAATGCACGCGTAACGCCAATGAAAAATCTAATCGCTCGATAGTTTACGCACGGGATTAATTGCGTCGTTGCGTTACATATATATTCAGAGATCGAGCCGAACAAACAAACAACGTCGCGCTCGAATTATTAATCATAGCGCATATGCACCTAATACGTAAGCGAGCTCATAAGCGCGCGGCGAGAGTTTGCTATAGCTGTCGTACGATATATGTGCACGGCTGCTGCTGCTGCATAGCGACTTTCTCCGCGATGACATTAGTTGAATTATCATCGTGTATAATATCGTACATGATATATCCTGTGTATAAGCCGCGAAGAGGATGGCTGCAACACGAGAATCGCAATATCGTATACGGATGATCGCGCGCAGCAGGAGAAACGCTATGGCTGCTGCAGCGACGATGATTGTTTTACGAGCTTTAGAATGTCCGATTGATTTGTTCTCTCTCTCTCTCGCGCTCGCTCGCGTCTCGTTTGTAATTGCCTCGTATTACAGCGCGTACACTTATATATGTAACTATTTATATTATTATACACGTTTAGCCTGCATGTGCCGGCTGCCGTCGTAACGCGCGCGCACCATGGCATGGCAGCCGCCGCCGCTTGGAGTCTCGAGCTTGCGTAACGATAGGCAAACATTTTCCAATCGAGTAGTGGTATAGTAGTATTAGGTACTGCGGCTCCGCATCATTATTATTATTATTATTATATTATTATTATATGCGGCGAGGAACGCGCGACGCTCGTGCGATGCCTTGCGATTTTCCATTGAATTTGTATCCTATATAATAATATTATATGCATGGCGAGCGCGCGCGTGGGAAGCTGCAGCGCATATATAAATATATCGTAATCTCGCGAGCATCGCATCATTAGAAAATTCTTTCTCTCTCTCTCGCGTATAGACGTTTTACGTCTATTGTTCGTTGCTGCGGCGCGCGCGAGTTACCGATCGCCTATATATATATATAGAATTTATACTATTACATGGTGTAATTTTCGTAACGCATCGATATCGAGTAATGCTAGATTGGAAATGGAATGAATCGATTTGTTATAAATATCGAGCCAGGCATTTATACGCGTTAGCTTCATTTTTTATTTTGAGCTTTTATATATGCCTGGAGATTACTCGCATAATTAGGCCTGGTTGGCTGCGGCTCGAGACTGAGCCAGCACTATACGCACGAATTTATGGCCTGAAATAATTATTATTGTATATATATCTGCGGGCGCGCGCGTTCGTCATCGCCGCAACGATCGCAACGCGCAGCTGATGCTACGTTTAAGTGCTTTTCGATGTTAGGCATTCGACAACGACTGTAAATAAAATAATACACACGTGCGTAAACTGCACCTCCGTTAAATGTAATACATCAAGTGTCGCTAATTACGCATTATATCTAGAATATCGAGGCATCGATGAGCGGAACTTGTATTATTATATTTATTGCGATGTGTATTCGTGCGCGCGACGACGATAGAAACCGGTCCACTATATACACGCGCCGTCGAAAGCTCCGCAGTATATACAGATCCTTTTCGCTTTTCACGCCCGCTCGCGCGTGGATAACAATGTGCGCGACTGCCGCGCACAAAAAAAAAAAAAATTAGAGACACAGAAAAGTAGGCGAGCTCGTTATAAACCGCCCGCCCGACCGCAAGGATAAATCATATAGGAAATGCCTAATGATCGATCGCCTTTCTTTGATCGACGCGAGGAAAACGTATTGCTATATATACGTATATCTACGCGTAATTTAACAGAATGAAAGTTGGCCGTATATAACAAAACCGCCGCGCGTCGTACACGTGCTGATAAAAAATCGGACGCGAGACATCGCGGCGGCGTCAGCTCGCGAGAAAGATCTTTTCTCGGACTCTCTCGTATTATATACTGTAACTTTCCAATCGATATCTCGAATGCGCGTCTCTGCTGTGTGCTAAATATTCTCGTGTGTTGCTGCTGCTTCAGATCAAGGACGACGAGGCGCCCGAAGACTTGTACGACGGCGAGGCGGCGATCGAGGACTGCGGCGACAAGGAGCTGTATCGCAAGGAGGCCACGCAGCGCTACCTCAAGCGCCGCGACGAGGACCTCGTGGACTACGTGTCGGCGAGCACGGGCGAGCGGCTGGGCCGCGAGATGCGCTACGTCTCCGAGAGCACCGAGGCCGAGCGCACCGGCGACTGGCCGGGCCAGTCGGCCGAGGATCAGCAGACTTTTTCCGGATTGAGAAGCAGCAGTCAACAGCAGGATCGACTCTACAAGAATGGTGAGCCAATGATACAAATCGGATATGCGCATTATTAATTTCCTCTTTTTACTCAATCAATAATAATAATAATAATACAACTCTCTGGACTTGCAAAGTTTCACCACGCAATAATAATAATAAATAATTCGCGCGAATTTATACTTACTTATACTGCCGAGCATACAACTAAATTTACTAATTATATCGTCTTATTTAACGAATTGGCTTTCACATATATTTATTGACAAGATCTGATCCGCAGTAATATAACGTAACATGTAATAATATACGAGAATGAACATTTGCAATCCGTATAATCCGAATATTATGCTCGATAATGAAATTCCGATTCTCTTCCTCTCTCTCGAGTCTCTGTATATTTATTATATAGAAAGTGAGCGTGGCTGTCAAATCCACAGCCTCTCTGCCGCGCGTGTGTGTCATTTTTTAATATGTAGGTCAGTAGTGTTATAGTGTCGTTGCTGTCCAATTGTGTGTCCCCTCGTAGTTAAATGTGTCTGTCTCAGTGTGTTGTTTATGCGTATCAATCAAAAATTGTATAATGTGTCCCCTGAAAAATAACTTGATAACTACCCAGGCATAACGTCGAGTTGTGGACCACCGCCGCCTAGCGTACCGCCGAATCACTCGATCCTCAACAACAACAACAACAACAACAATAACAACAACCTCAAGCACAGAATCAACAACAATCATCAAAGCAACGGTGGCTTGCACAAAAAAGTCATAGAAGTCGTCACGGAGAGCAGTCAGAACGAGAACGTGGCGCGCAAATTCGAGACGTCCAAGTGGCTCGAGAGCCACTTCGGCAGCGAGTCGAGATCGTCGAGCGAATTCGACGAGGAGGAGGACGCAGACGTCCTCAAATCAGCAGCCAAAGACAGAGCCAGTAGTAATAGTAACAATAACACGAGCTTCATCAACGTCACCATGAAGTCCAACAACGTAGCCAGTGTCGAGGTCAAGACGTCCACGAGCAAGGAGCAAAACGTCGTCAAGAACAACAACAACAACAACAACGCCAAAGTCCCAACAAACAAAGCAGGAGGAGGAGGAGGCGGTTTCTTCCAAGGGATCAGCGAGTGGTCCGAGAGATACCAATCAATCGGTGCGCAAAAGAACAAACAAAAAAATTATCGTCCCCCCCTCTCCCTTCAAATACGTATTACATCATATATACGTTGCAAGGAAAATTTTTGGATCCGTAATGAAACGCGTGTATTTCGAAAAATTGATTCGTCTATTCGCAAACATTTTGTTATTTTATATTCGATTACTTTTTCATCGATTAACAATACTATATAACACTAAAAACAAAGCAAGCATAACTCGGCTTCGCTGAATTCATCGTAACAATTATTTAACTTGCTCTAAAAATGATAACAATAACTTCTAGAGAGATTACGTCATTGTAATTCTGCAAAATTAACTCGGTCATTAAAAAAGGCGGCAGAAATGAGAGTAAAACTGAAAAAAATTCTCTGCAGCGAAAAGAAAAAGTTTTCCTTGTTGATGCATCCAATTAAATATAGTTCACTTGCTCTCGCTTCGTCGAAACAACGAACCCAATCGAATTACCAAATTTTCCTCGTCTCCCCCCGCAGAGAAGCAAAGCCTGACGCAGACGAAAGCGTCGCCCGTGCCATACTACGTAGAATCGACGGTTCAGCGCGTCAACGGTCGCCACTCGCCGCCGCCAACCAGTCAGCATCATCATCAGAGCAGCAGCAACAAACAGCAGCAGGAGTACGTGAGCAGCAGCAGCAACTACGAGTCGAGAAAACCGCCGCATCCGGAGAGATACTCGCCGCCGCAGAGGCTCGTCGCCGAGGAACGCACACCTTCGCCGCCGCAAAGACGCAAGGCAATGAAAGAACAGGCACGTATCATTTTACCTAATATTACGAGATATAAGCTTGACTTGCGTTGCGTATATTTTTTAAGCGGTCTAATTGCCCGAGACGCGAAATGCGTCTTTTCATGCGTTTTCGCGGTAGTCCTTAATCTCGCTTTGTTAATTCCGAAAGTCAGCGCTTACACGATGACATCATATCCGAGATGTAAGGTACATACGGCGAATCGATAGTAATTATGCTCGCGCTTGCATAATATTTCAAGATTTACGAGCCTTTGGATTTTACGTGTAGAGAAGGAAAGAGAAACCCAATAAAACCGCTCTAATTGGTCAGATTATTTAGCGGCTGCAGTTTCACGGTCATCGTCATTATATTGATGTTTCATCATTATACGATGTTCCGCGACTCGAGCCATCTCGAATTTCTCACTTTCGGACGTGATATATCTATGCTGTAAGCTCACAACAATACCATTACATATATTTCTCTAGTTTTCGCGTGACGCGTGGGTGCGAACAACGGAGATTTATTTGAATTTACCTCAATGTAACGCCTCGATTTTACGTGTGTTCGAACTAATGAGCTGCTCTTCTTTTGAAGTAGAACTAATATCGTTTGATCGTGAGTCAAGTAAAGTTTTTAGCCTTTAAGGACTACTTACGAGATTCAGGAGCATTTATAAGTCTACTAACAAGGAGAGCTTTTCAGGTCCGGGTCACAGATCTTTACCAAACTTTTTCGGGGGTCTTCTGGTACTCAATACTGAAGCTCCCTGTGCTTAGTTTGATCCAATGGGCCTTAGGGCCCATTTTTTAGAGGACTTTCCACATTATCAAAAAATCGTTGTTATTTTCTATATCGATATAGAAGTACTTAAACGAAAAAATGCAACGATCAAAAATTTTTAAATTTTTCA
>CACVKI010145742.1:1755-62045 GCA_902732785.1 Trichogramma evanescens
CCCCCCTTTCAACCCTCTGATGAGATTGCAAGCTCGATTCAAGCTTTTGATGCTGTATATATTATGATGTTGAGCATAGCAAAATTCTCATAATTTAAATTTGATGATGATCGTCATATTTTTTGTTCACAAAATCTGATAATCGATGGCTTAGTCGATCGTTGTAAAAGTTCAGTAGTACTTTTTTTGCAGAATTTTACAGAGTTTAAGTGGTTGCAAATTGCGAATTATAAATCGAATCAAACCATGTTAGAATGAACTTCAATTGCGTAAAGAGCGGAAAATAATTTTGTGAATTAAAAAAAAAAATCTGCTTTTATAGTTATAAAAGTTTTAGTGAAAAACAGGGACAATAACTTTTTGATGAGGAAGCACCAATGCAATACATTTGTAGCAGATTTTAATTTGGGTCTGGCTATTTAAAGGATAACTCGTCACGAAATAATTGATTTTCTTTTATAAAATTCCAAACTCTAAATTTTCCAAAAAATTGTCATTTTCGTACGAGAAATTTCGAAATCAATCTATGTTTCATGAACGAAATAATTTCTTACCCCATTTTCCTTCTCAAAGGACCCGTAATTTTAATTCAATGACATGGATTATTTTGATTAAGAAAATTCACTGATCCACTGTATACAAAAGAAACGAGTACGCATTACTACATTAAATATTGTAGCTATTCCAGTAATCATTAATGAAATCTATGAATAACGATTACTTAATAATGTTAGATATCAATTTTTATTCGTTTGGATAGATTAACATTTTCCTCGTCAAAATAAACAACGATTAGTTGTGAATATGCTCTTATTTTCTTCAAAATTTAATACAGATAAAAATGAGTCATGACGATGAAATTTTATTGTTCCGTTTGGGGTTTAGGAATAAGCACCTTCAGCTTATCCGACATGTAATGGGGCCTATCGCTATTGCCGTTGACTTCCAAATCTTCGAGTATGCAGATAAAAATTGTGTCGATAGCCACTTGCAACAAATCCAACATCCAATACACCGTCCGCAAAATTATAAAACAAGCGAGCAGTTGAGCCCATGAGCTCTGAGATTCTTCCATTAACGTTATCAACAATGCGGCCTTGTACAATATACACGAGACGCTTACGATCGAGATCACTGATAATATCCACTCACAACAAATCTCCTGAAAGATAGACCAAACACGAGCAATTATTGTTGTTGAATTATATTACACCAAAAATGGGAAGATGTTACTAACTAAGTAAATTTGTTTGGCTCTCTTGTTTCTATGCAAAAGATTGTTGGAGATCCTGGCAGACTCGAAGAAGCTTGTGCCGTGGAGCAACATGTAAGCTTTAGCCATGCCTTCGTTTACTGGCATGAAACACGAACCAAATGTTGAAGTGCCAATGTAGTATCTGCATTGAGTCAATTTAATTTTACTAATTTAATAATCACGCGAAATATCATGGCAAAATAGCATGTGCGAATATTTGCCTCAAAGTAATCCCGATAAACCGCATAGTCGTAATTTTGGGTATTTCTTGCTTGTTCCTCGTCCAGTACCAAGTGGCGTAACTCCCAGAGGCGATAAGCTTCAAGAAGGCGGATAGGAAGCAGTTGAACCAGATCAAACACAAGATTTCGATAATATAATTAATTATGAGAAACGATTCTGGTAGTCCATCGATAGATTGAAGTGACCACTGGACGGCAATGCACACACCTGCCATTGCGAATAGGATTGTGTAGACCAGCAGCGAGGAAATAAAAAGTGACGGGAAAAACACCACAGCTCTAAAAAAGAGCATTATTAAAGTCTACACTGATTTTACAAGTGGGCGATGAAAAAGGCCATAAAAAAGTTGCTTACTTGGTCAATTCTTGTATGATTTCACAATTCAATCCCTTAGATTGAGTTATTTCGATAAGCATAAGGAACAGACTTACGATAAGTATGAGAACCATAAAAATGTTTCTTGTGAGAAACCAGGTTTGATCAAGATCCCACTCTTTCTCCCACGACATCTCCACTAACAAATATATGAACCAACTTATGGCCAAACCCATCATTGTCACACGTAATAAGAAGGATATGTAAATTGTTGCCTCTGCTCCGTTACTCAACAAGACGAGATACAAAAACGATGATAAAACAGCGATTAGCAGAATCCCTATTATGATCCATCTGAAATTTTCATAAAAATAATTAAGCCGTCTAGTTTCGTAAATTTTCATACAAATCCACTATCACCTAACATCGTATAAATCATTTACAGAGCTGGACAAATATCTGCTGGGATCAGAGTCACTTGTAGAAGCAAAAAATTTTTTTAGGTCACCAAACATGAAAGCTGTACAAAAAATTTTGCAATCAACATAATTATTAAATAGTAACGGGAATATTAAAAATGCAGATTTATTTACCATAACAGGCTACACCAACCCAGTAGATGAAAAGAAGAATGAAAATAACCAGACCGGGTATGCTGGTCATTGATCGTTTCACGTTTAAAGGGCCTGTCCATGATGGATCGTAGGTTAGTTTCGATCCTAGAAATCGTTGAATAGTTGAGTAATTACGATTTTTACAATTTCGACATAAACTTTTTCACAAAACTTACCGTAATCTCGATTCTGAGAAAGTCTTCTAGTTATGCTTTCTGATAAACCATATAGAAATTCTGTTGAACCATACGGAACATATATATACGGACCATGTGGATTCGGGAAAAACATATTTTCCGAGATCACTAGGATGAACACGGTTATACATTTGTAGAACCCCTTAACCTGTATCAATTCATGATTTTCTCGGAATTCATCGCATGTTGTTGTGTTATTTAAAAAATAAACGCCCAGCCAAGCGAAGTCTTTACCTTTTCAGTTTAATTTTTGTTCGATTTTGTGGTAATAAATGTATTGACCGATCTTTGTAAACGTGTAAGGAGTTGTATGGGAAAGATAGATGTTATGTCAGAAAAGACCGTAATTGATTAAATTTATTTAGGATTTTTTGACCCCCTTATACTGGGTGTAAAATAATTAAATTGGGATATAACAATAGATGAAGATCTTATTACGTTCACGAACTCCATTTTTTAGGCCCTTATGTCATTCTGTGAACTTTTTATGTAATTCTGCATTCTTAATGTAAATTTCAATAATATGTTTTTTTTCTTACACGAGAAAAATCTTGCCCGGATTCGTTACTAGGCTCGTTTCTGTAGCTGTTGCTTGCACTAATAGAATATTTATGTGCATTTTGGTAATTGAGTGGAAATTTTTTTAAAAATGTATGAAAACTCACGAGTGGGTTTTCCACTCAGATGGCTTTTTGATCGTTTCATCTGGAAGCACTTTTTATGCAATTTTTCAAAATGTTCGTACATTTCAGTGGAAAATTTTTCTAAAATTCATGAAAACATTTTTTAACGTTTCCAACTCTCTTGAAGACGCCTAGCGCTCGTGATTATATAACATCGACAGAAAAACATAAGTAAAATTACATTTCTCATGCTGCAACGAAAATTTTGATCGAATTTCATCTCGTTCTATTCACTTTCGAGCTAGACAAACGAAGCTGCAGCGCAAATCTTACAAGAAAAATTACATTAAATGTCGAGCATCGTGAAAGGAGGAGAATGAAAGAGATCGTTTTTACCCGCGCGCGCACGTGTAATTATATGCATGTGTGCATTTATTTTCGTGTACATACAAGCACGCGGAGCCGACACTTTCATTTTTTATTCACGGCTCAAGAGCTTGGGCTCGAAGTTGGGTCAACGAACCAACTTGACCTATATAATATTACATATAATATGTATATGGCACGTATAGGCTCGGAGACGCGCGCTCGTGCCGCGAATTCATTGTGCTCGTAAAATGTATACACGACGTTTTGAAACAATAGATTATGTGTCGCGCGACCATCCACTCAATTTGATTGGAAGAGAGGAGTTTTGTCGACGAGCGCCCCCGCGAGGCCTGCCAAGCTCGATTGTTTCATTAACTCGATATACACGTGTACATATGCGATCATAATTACGAATATAAATGTACGAGTAGATGCATGTGCACACGTTTAATAATGCCGCGTCTCTTTACCAGAGCAGTAGTGGAATTACGAATAGACGCAAGCTCGTATACGCTAGTGCGAGAGTCGAAGGCTACGGCGGCGACCGTTGGGCGCGCAAGCTCGTGCGACGACTGACTGCGTGTGCCGCGTACTACGTGTCCCGTTGTCATTTTAATTTCATTTCGCTACGGGGCCTACAGTCGACGCGAAACTATAATATACGTGCTGTGCTGATACATATTGTATGCACGCGTCGTGGGAATATATTTTATACACGTGTATACTGGCATATGCGATATACGGTTAAAAAAGCTCCATGCGCCGCCGCCAGTTCCATGTATACTGCACACGCCTATGCATAATACGTTGTGTACTACGTTGCGCAGTTTTACTCGCGAAACATCAAATATTCGATTTGGGCGCTACGAACTCGCGCAGCCCCCTCATGCGGTGTGTATACATTTATTACTCGAGTCTTCAAAGATTGGTGTTGCGAGCTGCTGCTCCACCGCGTTATAAGTCGAGCGCGGAATTATTAATATCCGATATCGCACCGCAAGTCGCGGCGAAAGAGAATATTTCGCACGGATTTGGTATATGGTCTGAGCTGCTTTTGTACAATCGAAGAGCTCGTGCCGCGGTCCGAATGGCAAGTGTGGCAGACGAGTAGACTTGATTAACTTCATAGTAAACTTAACTTTACTTATGACTCTACTTGCCTGGCCGTCTCAATCAAATTCAAAACCTTCGCCACGTCATATTCCGATAAAAATTTATTATAAAAATTCACAATAAAGTTAATGATCTTAAATGAAAACATTTAGTTATTCAAACAAAAAAAATTTGTGAAAATCATAGACTACGTGATATTGTAAGGTTTGTATAGATGATTTTTGCCAATGCTATTATTATTTATTGTATTACAAACATTCATTGGATTAATAGTTTGAAAAATGAAAATTTCAGAGATGCTGAATAGTTGTCGCAATACATTTGATTTCATTACTATCATAGCTAAGTAATTAATCAAAGGTGGATTGAGATTAAAAATTTCAACAATTTAAAAAGAAAGCATTTTGGAATTAGGCTCAAATTATAAGGATTAGACTGTCATACTAAACCCTATTTATACTTTTGAAAAAATTATTACCACGGTTTTGAATTATTTAATCGCAAACATTTTGATGAGCTTACAGTTTAAAAATTGAAAATGTTACTTTGACGAACACTTTACAAAATTAATTTTATTTCAATAACATCATAGTTTAGCTATACATAAAAAACGAAATTTTAACTAACAATGTGCCTTAAAGAGTACATTGGAAATTTAATGTTACTATGAAAAATATTTTAGCCATGAATTTTTTGTAAAATTGATGAAGGATTTAAATTTCTTGTCAAAAATCATAATAAAAACCTCTAAAACTATTTAAAAATTAAATTTTCAAGGTTTTATAAGTCATATCGGCATAACTGGAAATTTACCATAGAATTATTTATCGAGTCAAATAATTTTTTTTTATTTCAGCGAAGTGTAAAGGGAGAAAGATTTCAAATATGAGACGCGCGTGACAACACGCATAGAGCCCACGGCTCTACGTCACCTTATGTCACCTTTTAAATGTTCATTCCTTTTAAAATACCTATATACGATTTACGAAATTAATTGCATGTGATTTTCAATGCTCGATTATTCCACAGCTAATTGGTAGTTAATAGGGATGAGCGCTTGGGGAGCAGGTTAAGGGTCGGCTGTGTTGGGTTACACGCAAAATATCATATCGTAATCGCATATCGCAATATCTTTAATATTATTTTTTTCATTTTAAACAAATTTATTTTCTGGGAGTATGACCATGCAGGGTTCAAATAATACGCTTCCCTTTGGCGGAGGAAGGATTAGCAATTTAGGTAAGTTTTGCGAAAATCGTCAGCAAACCTAACCTTAACCGATCTCTCATCGAAACTTTCAGGAACGAAGATCTCGTACGATCCGACATGGAGCGGTCCTCTGAACGTAAAACGAAAAGCAGAAAACATATCCTTCACAGTTGGTTATTACTTGTTTGTCTGCCTATGGGTTGGAGTAGCTGTTTACGGTATGAAATTTTTTTCTCTTTTTTGGCGATCATTAAAAAATGTCTTATTCATACCTACAAATAAGTTTGTGCGTCTGCGTGTTTTACGACTGCCAACATTAATGACTTGATATTATGACCTAAAATGATGGTGTAATTTTTCGTTCAGCTTTGGTGACCGGCGACGCGGAAAAGTATAGCGACTTCTACCATGACTCTGAAGATCTTATCTTCAAAGAAGGGTAACACAAATTCACACACGCGTACGAAAGATTTGTTTACAAATTGGCATGAATATTTCAGATGGATCATAGCGATTGTCCTCCCGTTGACTGCATTTTTATCGATATTGTGTCTGTTGCTATTGAGAGTCGCCGCGAGGCCCGTGGTTTACGCGATGATCGCCTTGTTTTTCATCGCCCTCTTTGCACTTGTGATCTTCTTGGGTTTTTTGCTGGCTTACGAACAGTCATCTGTACACATCGGTTGGTTCATCGCGTCAGTTGTGGTGCTGCTCATCTTTCTCTGGCTGTTCATCGCCAAGTACAAATTCATCCCGATGATCTGCGAAATCATTCGAGAGGCGTCCAAGCGAGTGTCATCCCAATCAATTAAAAATACGAATCGATTCTGAATTTCGTTTTGTTCTTTCAGAGCTATGCTGGCCTCTCCGTTGATGTTTTTTTACGCGATAGCCTACGGCGTCGTACACGTGGGCTTTATCATCTTTACCTTCTGCTTGTTCTTCTGGATCGAATCGATCGGCAGCGACGACTACTATCCAGCTCACTTGGCCCTCTGTCACCTCGTCAATGCCATAGCTCTCGTCTGGATCGCCTGCCACATGTACGGATTTTTCAAGGTCAGCGTGTCCGGTGCCTACGGCACCTGGTATTGGGCCACGAACAAAAAGGACGTGCCGAAATTCACCACATTGCGCTTCATCTACATCGCCTTCAGGTACATCATAATTATCATCATATCGTCACAACGACGCTCGCACGCAAGAAATGGCATTCAAAGTCTGGAAATGCATTTATTTGTAGATACCACATTGGCCCGACAGCTTTTGGCTCGCTGATCGTAATGGTGTGCGCCATACCGCACATTCTGATTGCGTTTGTTTCATCGCTGTTTGGCTTCGACGGGACTCCCGGTACTGAACTGCACAACTGCGGTTTGGATTGCTGCGACATCGCTATGTACATGGCCGTCCTCAAGGCCGTCGTCGAGGCGGTCACCGGCATGGCTTACGTTCACATCGGTAATCACGGCACCGGATTCATCGATGCGGCCCGAGTATCGTTCACTCTATTCAGAAGACATTACGCGAAAATCACCGTTCTCACACAGGTAGACATTTATCATTCCATACTAAGTTTTAAAAATCAATTGTAGGCACAATTATTAATTGGGGAAATTCTTTTTAATTTAAAGATCGTGGGAATATTGTGCTTATTTATCATAGCGGCGATCACAGCCTTGTCTGTTTTATTATTTTGGGGATTACTGCATACGCAATCGGTAAAATTAGAAGAAAGATTAGGCCTATTGGTCTGTTTTACGGTTTGGATCTACTTCCTGGTCGATTCAATAGTTCTTTTACTGATGATAGCTACTGACACAATCTTCATGTGCGTGCTCGAAGATTACGAAATGAACGGCGGCAGCTCGAGACCCTACCACATGTCCAATAAGTTAAAAGAATTAGTTCTCGAGAATAGACTGGAGTAAAATTTTCATTAAGCAGTCAAAATCTGCGTCACCCACGAGGAATAAAGTGGATTTTTTTTTAATTTTTCACAAAGAATTACTTGATTAAGAAAACATCTACTCATCAATTTATTTGCTCATCGTTACATACACCTATACATTAGACTACCTGTGCTTTAAAGCTTCACTGACGATTTATAAAATAAAAGTGTGATTCATTTTATTTGCAATAAATCTTAATATAATAATATAAAAAAATCAGAAGTTTCAATCCGTACATTCTGCTACAATAGTTATTTATTAAAAAATTTGTATTTGAAAAACTAAGAGTTCATTAATTAAAAATTTTTATGATTTTTATTATACTTTGCTGAGTAGGTGCTACCGCACCTTTTGATATCAGCTTTTTTGAACTTAATACTATATTTTTAAACTTAAAACTATATTTTTAAATTTATGGGGACACATAGACCTTAAACTCAACATTTTTTATCAGATTTTTGAGTAGGGTTTTTCCTCCTTTTCTCTTTGCATTCTTCAGAACTCCAAAATGTTGATTTTTCAAGTCAACAGTTCGTTACTAAAAATCGTAAGCCTTACGTTTTTATCATTTTTAGGTTGATAAGTGAACAAAAATGCAAGTTGCCTTGATGAAAAAAATTTTTTTTAGTCTAAAAGTTAAATGTTTCTCGGATTTTCACATATATCACGTATAGCAGAGACTGTAAATGAAAGCACAGCCAGTTTTACGGCTGCGCTAGAGCGCTATAAAAATTCTATTTTCCTCCCTCGTGTGGATAAATTGTGTACAGATACGGCTTCGCATCGAGACCGCGTCGTACAGTTTCGAGAGTGTACAAAATGAACGATCGCGATATAGATTAATGCCCTGCGTTCTAATTGAAATTAATTAGACTTGGCTGCTCGAAGGCAATACGCTCGAGTTTACAAATAAGAACAAGAAAAAAATTAATAAATAAAAATAAAAAGGCAAAATTGATAGGAAGAAAAATTCGAAATATCGGCTCCAGCTGGGTGTGTGACAGTTTCAAGTGAAAGTCGCGACGATGCGACTTATTTACGAGAGCTGATAAGATATTGCAAGCCTTGTGCAAGCTATTGTACTTTACCTATATAATGTGAGTGTGTACTACGGAGCAGCAGCTACCTATATATATGTGCCATGCAGCACATGGAAAAGTGGAGCATCGACGTTTCGAAAGACCTCAAAAAAGGTTCCATCTACGCTTGAGCTTCAACGTCCAGATGCGTTTTATTTTTTAATGAAATTCTCTGATTTTTAATGCTTTTTTTTAGATTATTCCTTGGAAAGAATCAAAGATGAGTTAATTCGCGAAGAGATCGTATTAGTATCTGCTCTCGCGAACGAGTACTGTGGTTTCATATAAATTTTAAGTATAGCGTTTCATCTTACATTTCAACGGAGACGAGTTGATTGGTTGAAAAGACAGTCAATTCGTGTCAATACTATTTGAAAAATCATAACTTTTACACTTCTTTTTTCGGGCTCACTTCTTGCTTGAAACAAATCTAAAGATTGTGTTTTTTTATATGTTAATATTTTTTTCTGTATATTTATATGGAGTTGAAATATAATTATTGCCCGTGACAAGTGCCTATAATAACATTGTAATTATAAATTTAAAGCGCGATTATTCAATCGTGAGAATCTTAGAAAATTAAAAATCATAATAAAAACTTATAAGAGATGGATGAAAAAAAGAAAAAAATACCATTTTGATACGCATTCTAGAGTAATAGGGCCACTCGCGGCGCGACAGAAAAAAAAACTGTCAGGCAATCTGAAGGCAAAAGCGCTGAAATTGAAATCAAAAGAAGCTCACCATAAAGCCAAACAGTAGTCTCGCAGATGGAGCGGCAGTAATGAACACCTGCTGATTGGCCGCTCGTCTTATTATGAGAAAAACATGATCGTCGATGATGGAGGGCTCCGTACGGAGTTGCGAGAGAAAACTCTTCTTTTGCGTCACCGGCAGCGACGACGACGACGGCGGTGGCTGCGACAACGCGACGTTGTTGACATATCACAAGCAGGAAGGACCACCGCCTCGAGCGCAGCGACGATCACACGACGAGGCTCATCGCGGGAACATCGCGAAAATCTCTCGACTGTATATGCAACCGCTGTCTCGAGAAAGTCCCGAACTTTCGAATATGTTCCTGCGCCGGAGATCGTCGGCAGCTCTCTGTGCAGCTCGCGAGTTAGACTGTTCTGACGCTGTAGGCTACTCTTTTGGCGCACAGCTGCGAGGCAGCAGCGTCGAAAAGCACATATGTATATTATAAGCACACAATCCGCGAGAGCAGCACAGCTGATGTTGCACAGCTGGGCAGTGTGCGCGACGAGTACATCTCTATGTATGTATAGATGTATATATGTACGCTGGTGTCGGTACACTGCAAGCGCGCGGGAGCTTGCGCGCAAGCTTGGCCCCGAGCGAGCGCGCACGACGACGACGACGACTACTCGTGTTTTCGGGCCGCACGCACCTCCGTGACTATGTGTGTTTGCCACCGCAAGCTGCCACAGAAATGAACTCGCGCGCGCGCACCCATCGCCGCGACGACAGACACGGAGAGCGAGTTCGAGAAGAGGAAAGAGGAAAAAATAGTGGGGTCGAGGTCAGGCCGTTGCGATTTATGCTCGCGAGCTTGATGTGTATTATATGGCTTAAGCTCGGATATCCTGCTTTCTCTCTCTCTCTCCCTCGAATGAGTTAGTAATGACCGATGAGGGGGTAGGACTGGGTTGTGCTTTTGCCTGTTTACGATTTGTACACTCGCGCACACACCCGAGTCAGGTTAATGTAGGCGAACCTAGGAATACGGATTTTTACGAATCATCCAAGTAGCTCGCTGAAGGATTATTGTCGCGACTTTCATTCTCATAACGTTTTCTTTTTTCACTTTAATTTCCTCATTATTTACTTATATGGCTAGTTTTCTATAAACAGATGTGTAGAAGTATGCACTCGGTATTGAGATGATGATAGTATAATAATTCCATTTCCAATTTGGTCAAAAATTTAACAATATCGTTATCGTAACGATGCTTGCAGAATAATTATTTACTTCTGAGCTATTCCTAAATTTACTCTATCAATATGATTCGATCCAAGTATCAGATTTATTTTTAGTGAAATTCATTAATTACGCTCCATAGCCACGCATCACTCATTGTGAACAATTCAATTTGACTTTCAAATAAATAAGGAAACGTCGACCAAGTCATTAGTTTTCATTCGTCTTTTTACTGTAAGCTTCAGATTATGAAAAAATACACAACAGCAATATTTAAAAGAACACTGATAAAATATACTCTTTATTAAAAAGTATAATGATTCGTTTTCGTGCGTTTTGTATAATGATTAGTAATATGTACACAATAATGAAAAAAAGCTTTTTCGCTGTCTTACAGAACGCTTCAATTCATTTGAATTTTATCAAAGAAAAAAAAAACAAAAAAAAACAATGTACTGACTGTTAATTCAAAATTGAAGTCACAATGATATTGTAAATGGTAGTCAAATTGTCTTATTTCAAAAATACCTATGAAATTTTACAGATTTACAAGTTGAAATGTAAAAAAATTTTACATTATTGTAGAAGACTATAAATAAATACTTTATTTATCTTAATTTATCTTTAACCCAGCTTTTAAAATATTTTAAATTTGTTTCATCTATATCATGACTTGCTGAATTAATAGCTAACATTCTTCCTTTGACACCCAATGTTTGGAGTTTGTTAAAAGTACTTTCACCCCACTGTAAAGGTACAACATTATCTTCTATTCCGTGTAGCATTAGTAGTTCTGGATACTTTGTGGAACTGTCAAATTTGAGAGACTAAAAAAAATATGATTTAGTTAATTACTTTTGTGTCTAATTCAAGGATAACATCATTAAATATTTTGTCATTACCTCATAAACCAATGACTTTTCACTCAAAAATGAAGATATGGCAATGCAACCACCTAAACCTCTTTTGAACCTGTAGGCTAAGTGTAGAGCCAAACACCCACCCATTGAAAAGCCTCCAATGATAATCCTGGATGGAGGAATTCCACCAGCGATTTCTCTATGAATTAGTTCAGAAGCTTTATTGCACATTATGTCAATAGAGTGCTTCAACTCTGGTGCGTCAATTGATACATTCCTACGATCGAACCAGATATTGCTTGGCTGCAACAAAATTTTAAAATAAATTGAGCATAAAAATAACTGCTATGACAGAGAGCTATAAATTCTTCTTCAAAATCATTTGAATGATGAAATGCTCGAGTCAATTAATAGAAGCTCCATAATTTTGTTATCAACAAAACAAAACAAAATTACCAATCCTCCATTTGCGGTGTAAGTCTGAATTGGAGCAGTTGGGTATATAATTTTAATGTGAGGAAATCTGAGTTCTTTTCTGTTAAGGATGTCCAGCCATTGCTTAAAATCTTCTCCATTTCCACCTGATGTCAGAATGCAATCAGACGACGACACAAAGCCAAGTTGAGGAAAAAAACGAAAAAGAAGCGTTAGTATTGCAACAGAATTGTGAAAGATAATGGAAAATATGTCATATTTTATTAAAGAAATTCAGTGATGACAACAAAAAAGTGGGGAGGTTAGGTCGAGCCGGTTTACAGGTACAAGTTACGAGCCTTTAATGCAACGACCTTCGTGCATTGGAGCAGGGTTCACTGATATTAATTGCTCATGTAAACGCTTGCATTCACATAGCGCAAGTATGCATAGTGAAATTTCGAAAAAAAAAAAAAAGAAAAGGGGAGCCAGAGAATATACAGTGCCGGAAGACTCACCGGAACCATGAAAGAGTATAAGCGTGGCTGTGTTGGGTCGCTCGGACTTGACGATGTTCGCCCGTGGTATGTGTATACGAAGTGGAAAAACCTTCTCGTCGTCCACTTCGGTCATGGTTCCGTGGGCTGAGCTGGTCCTTCTTTCAGTCGAAATTCTGCCGAACGGGGCTGGCGCTGCCGCGTATCAAAAAAAATAAAAACGGGATGGCTCCTCTCGCTGATCGCACTCGCAGCTGACCGCTGTTTATACCCTGTTGAACGTCCTGTAATGCGTTCTCTCGTAAGTGTGCGTGAGTGTGTGTAAAAGCAGCTACGCTGATCTGCGAAGAGATAATATCCCTTTTGCGCGCAGCGCAGCAGTTTTTGCTGCTGTTGCTGCTGCTGCTGCTGCCCCGTGCAGCTATATATCTCTCCGAGAAGACAAAGTTGTTCTTTCGACTAACCGCTCTCTCTCTCTCTCTCTCTCTTTCTGTCTTTCAGTAGCTCGCGACTGTGCCGTGCTCGCCACACGCAGTATTATGATTGTGTTTATAATAAACAACGCCGCTGTCACTCCGCCGCTGTCACTCCGCCGCTGCCCCTTCCAAAATTCGATGGTTTACGCGCGGCTGGCCTGCGATAAAAGAAGAGTATAAAATTTTCACGAGGAAAAAATCAGCAATTCACACACACACACACACACACAGGGTTCATCTCTCAATGTTATAATGCACAGTAGCTGCGGTGCATATGCACTGTGTTATGGGTACGGCAAGGCTCCGCGCTATACTCTCGGACGACCCGAGAGGAGTTTCGTAATAAAAGCTATTGCGAACGATTGGATTGATCGGGGCGCGAGAGCTCGGTCGAAAGTCCGGGTTTTACGTGTATATAATGCAGCGCGTTTCTATTGCATATACCAACCTAATCTACCATAAGTAAAACTGCTTGATTTTCTCTGCCGTACTGTATAATACGGCTGTACGTGGTGGCGCGCTTGGCCAGCGCTGTCCGAGCTTTTGCTGCACCACCTAAAAATGCTATTGGCGCTAATGGTAAGTATGCGCACGAGGTTCGGAGTGCAAAATCGGAGTTTGGACAAAAGGCATCAAATAACGTAGACGCACAAGCAGCTATCCAGCGTATATACCTATAGATGTAACGATTGTCAAGACAGGCACAGCACAGCACAGCATAGGCAGTGGCGGCAGCAGCAGCAGCAGCGACAGCAGGCTGACAGTGCATGTGTATATACGTGCAGTGTACGAGTACGTGTGTTGGTGCACACATGAGGCGGACGGACGCGAACAGTCGACTGGCTGCGCGCTGCAGCTACAATGACCAATCGTACGATTCGATGACCCCCGAACACGCTCGACGCCTATGCCTGACATTTTTTCTGCATGAATACGTACTGCACTGCACGGCTAAAGGCGGCCTATACTTCATTATATGTATATACCGAGGTATATGCACACACCGAACTGACACACGATCTTACGCGATACATATGTTGTATGCAAAATACATCGGTCGTACATATAACGCGAGACTCGAGACGAAAACTTGGCTTCTCGCTGGCGATTAATTTTTTGTTTTTGTTTTGCTTTTTTGGCGATGTTTCGGGGCAAGCGAGTTCGATCCTATTCCAACGAGATTTTGGAGTTTTCAAAGCGACTGCCTAGCTGGTGAAGAGTTTACAACAAAAGATGCAAGCTCACCATGAATCGAAAGTTTGAATAACTCGACATTTAATTCGAAGCTTTATTCAGATTCTTGGCTATTTATAATTTGAATTATAAAATGCTGCTCTACGACGACTATGCCGAAGCTGCACGCGGTAAAGTTTCGTGTGACGTTTGTTTACGCGAAGGTACACAATAGGTAAATTAATTAACAAGCAAATTTACTCGACATGGTTTACCATTATAATAGCATAGCTTCACATTTTCACGGATTCATTCTGGAAAGCAAAGAGAAGGAAAAAATTCACGTTCACGTATGCACTCACACGCGTTCGACCGGATACTACGATATATGCAAGTTATGTAACGAGCCTCGCATTGTGCACTGCGTTTTTGATTGTTACTGCCTTGATCATTTTCAGGTATAAAAGCGATATTCGAAGATCGAGTACATTGGAACTGCAGAAGCATCGGCGGAGCAAAGGATAATGGAAAAGATGCAACGTCGCGATACGTAACCGGCTGCACTCGACTTGAATCGCGGCACTTTTTACCTGCCTGCAAGCAGCACGTGTTCGAACGAACAGATTCACATGCACACTTTTTTTCGCTCAATAATGCATTACCTCGAATATATCACTCGTAAACGATGATCATTTTGGCACGAGGCGGGAGCGACGAGTATCGCTTGTAGGAGTCAAGTCCGCACGGGTGAAAAAGTAACAACAGACTGACGACGAAGACGACGACTACGGACGGACCCGCGCTGAATTATGCGACCAAGTTGTCTATCTCGGTGCGTACATATACATCGCGTTATAGGCTATGGAGAAGCAATTGACAATCGCGCACAGCACATATTAACTGCAAGCAACAATGTCTAATGCGGCACTCTGCATGTGTACATTATATGAAAGATTCTCGTGTATACATGTATGCGAGGCAGTGCCCTTCAAAGCTCGCTGAATATGTGGAACGACACTGGATATAGTGGATACTGCACTCGTGCAGTAGGCTGTATACACAGAACAGAGCTCTTGTATTATTGTACGTTTTATAGTTTGTATGTTATTTATTGACATGTTCTCGTTAAACTATAAGCTATTAGAAGAGGTTCGCAATACTGTGCGTGTCACGTGCGTGCATCAGCGGCGATGGTCAAGTTCAAACTCGTTGAAATGGTGTATACCCGAAACGAGACGCCGTTGAGACTTTTTCTTTGCGACGTTCTTAATAAACAAAAAATTGAACGCTAGAAATCGAGATTTTTTTCTCGATCAAATTACAGTTTGATATCCACGATCAGTTATGCGCGCGATTGGCAAGAATCTCATTTTTACCCGTGCTCTCAGGCAACTCGAAATATATTCTCAACGAAAAACTGAAGATTTTATTACAAAAAAATACCGGCGATGTTCATTTGAAACTATGTCGATCAGAAATGTTAAGAAATTTTGACCTGGAAAGTTAAATTAGTTGAAACAAGCTTTTAATGTCGGTTAATTAATATTTATTTTACTCCAAGATTAAGGTACATTGTAAATAGCTCTTTTCAGAAGCTGAAAAAAAAAGAATAATATTTCGAAAATAGGCACAATAAACAACGGTGTACTTTATTACATAGAGTAACATAGAGTTATTTTGATAAAAACCGTTGTACTTCTCAGAATTTCACTCTTTTTTCTACTATTGCGATTTCTTATTACTGATCCTCGACTTCCCAATGGTGAGTAGAAATGGCAGTGGGTTTCGAGCTATATCCAAAATTATAATTGTTACTATCACGGCCATCATTTTCTTGTTGAAGTATTGTGGTTTCTATTAATTGTCTAAGCTCCCCCATCTTCTTCGACATCTCTTCATGCTTCTGTATCTGACTTGGGGTGAGCGTTTGAGCATTAAAAAGAAAGGCAGCCATCATACAGTCTTCGAATCGATTAGTTGCACCTAAATATGCTGTAACTATTTGTTTCATACATTCTTCATAGGGCGTTTGCGCTATCACACCAAGTACAGTCAACGCGTCGACTTCACTGTCAGAAGTTGAAGGGATTTCGTCTGAAAATAAGTTTGAATCATCTTCGCTTGAACTTTCATCTGCTTCACTGATTTCATTTTTGTTCAGTGTTTTATATTCACTAATATGACGAACTCCCTGTCTCAATAAGTTTGAATAATTTTCGTCAACTTTGAATAAAACAGTTTTGCGAATCTTGGTCGTCTTTCCAACATCTTCTGTCTTGGACGATTGAGAAACAAAATATCTATTTTTCATGGTAAAAAAAGAAGTCGACTCGGTACAAAATCGAACTTGGCGAACTCAAGATGCGCACTCTGTGACTGCAGGATCGCAACTGGGCTTGTCGTTGATCGTAGCTCGATATGCGTATACCTGCCACTGGCAAAGACAAACTCGTGTTCACCGGTTCAGTCCGGCAGTCAGTAGCGCCCAGCGACACACACGCACTGAACACTTCTGCCCTCTGTGTGGATTTTGAACACTAAAAGTAGCCGTTTTACATACATCAGTTCGCATCTGATGCTGTTATTTGAAATTACATTGATCTGCCAAATCGCATACGTACGATTTGCAAATGCGAAGCAGAATAAAAATTTGAAATAATTTATTGCAATTCGGCAACAAGAATATATAAATTTCTTAATATAAAGACAACTAAGAAAAGAGTGAAAAAATGTCGGAAAAATTTATCTCAAACAATTACACTGAGGTGTCAAAATTCGATTAAGAATTCTAACTAGTAATATCTTCTTATCAATTGTCACGCTAGATTCAAAACAAATTAAAACAACGCATGTAAAATAAATCTTTTCAGTTTTCATCAGAAACGAAGCCGAAGTCGAAGCCCGTATAATACAAGCCGCGCTCGTGTTCTGACGAATGAGAAGCAAAACAAAAAAAAAACATGTGTTCCACGACGTTTGATAGATTTCGCGCGAGGTGTGCGTCCAAAACAAAGGAGTAGCGGGTGACATCATTGCATCACTTTTCAGAAGGAGAGAGAGGAAAAAAAGGGAGAGTCCGAAATATGTGTCGTGTCGTTCGCACGTAAAATTCGGATATTCATACGGAGCTAATTTTAATAGGAATTTTAGCTGGACGATTCGCGCGCGGCGACGCGAGTCGCACAGTTACTCGGGCATATAAATACAGGTATACAAGTGTCATGTGTTTGTGAAAAGGCCGGCTGACACGCAGAGGCCCGCGGACATAATACAGCTCTCGCTGATACACAAGACGCCGCCCGCCGCCGCCACACATGTACACACACACTCAGGCACACACATAGTTCGGCGCGTAATATACGCTTTTACAAGGACAAAGTGACATGAGTAAGCGCGAGCGCGAGCAACAGTCAACTCGTGTTCGAAAATCCGTGTGCGGCTAAACGCTCGTCTATAAGCTTCGTCGTATCCTTCACTCGTCGCGCGAGCTCGCGCTGTTCTGGTTCTGTGATACTCAGTGTTTTGTTTGGTTCTGGTGCATCGTGCTCAAGCAATTTCGAACTTCTCGACGACGGTGTGCAACGATCACGCAGAAGAAGAGTATACGGAGCAGCCATGCCCTTCAGGACAGGTGAGTTTCGTCGACATTCCGAATTTTGTCGAGGATTACTATATTATGGTGCGCGCTCGAGTGTGCGGTAAAATCGATCACTGATCTACCGAATACGGAGTCTCGCGCGAAGCAACGTCTAAATATAAGCAGTGCGGCATTAAGGCCGTGCAAAATCGGCGATTCGTCGGCTGTTTTGTTGTAATACCGTATGCGATAGCGTAGTATACGCATCAACCGGCGCGCGCCAATTCGTCTGTCGAGGCCTGCGCAACGCGCGCCAGTTCCTCCGATACTCCGTATACCCGTATCTCTGTATTATATAGGTATATATACACAATGCTACAGTGGTGAACTATAACCTGAAAATCCTTCCCGAGAGTCTCGGCGATCCCCTCCATCGTAAGGCCGCGCGCTGCACAGTGCACACAATCGCACACTAACAGCGCAAACGTCAAATTCACCTATTGTACAGAGCTACATGTATAGAGGCGTCGAGCGCGAGAAAGAGCTGAAAGATACATACAATATAAGCCCTCTTGTGTGTAGTCGTCCTTGTGTTATGCACAAGCTCGCCATAGAGATGACTGCCGCACAACTACCCAAGGTGTGTGCATCGGCTCCTCGGTGTACACCGAGCTCCCGTTGTTGATCGTCGCGTATTGCATAATAAGAGCTCGCCGCGATTGCTCGAAAGTTATATTGATCTAATTTTTCGCACGTCCGGACGATCGTTGGACTTTGAAAATCGTGTGTCAGGTAGAGAATATTCGACTCCGAGTTGAAGGACTTCTGCTGTTTCTGCTGCTGCTGCCGCTGCTGTTGTCATTGTCCTCGTAATTATTCATCGCGGAGAGCAATAACCCCTTGGGTGCAGCCCGAGAGAACTGGAGGAGCTCCTCTCTGGTAAAATTGGACTCTAATTTTCAATCAATATTATCCTACCACTAACGTTTTTCTGGCCCTTTCATTGTCTTATCATTTGCGCGATAGCCAATTCGTTGATAATGTAATCTTGTGTTTTGATAATTTGACATTTGTCAGCTGACGACTACGCCTTAGTGTCGCTTTATCTCGTTGTCGAAAACATTGCTGCTTGCGAGGTAACGAATCACGTTTAATGCCATGAAAGCTTGTGACATAGAATAATAGTAAAGAGTTACAACACTGTTATAATGTTTTTCAATGATAAATAAAGTCAGAAATTTTCAAACGCTAGTTCACATCAAAGAGTTAAAAGTTTATTGATATTGATAATCTGATTAACATTCGTAATTTATAATTATTTTAATGATTTTTTAAATTAAGACCGACTGCATCAAGTGCCTTTTTTTCTAAAACATAAACAATTGGCTCGGATTTTCTTGTGTCGCATTGTAATCATGCACATGATGATTGTGCAACTAAAAATGAGATATCGATCTTTTAATCCAGTCGTCTCTCGCTCCATTTTTCTCCTGAAATATTGCTAAACATCGTTTCCGAGTAAAATACCCACGTATCGAATATTCATATTCAAGATACTTAACTTCGAAATCGTCTGCGCGTCCTTCTTTTTGCCCACATCACGAATTGCTGTCCCGAGCGAACGCGAACGCGCCGTTACGTGCGCCTGTATAAAATGCCAAAAACGGAAATAAATGAAAAAAATAATAATAAAGGCAAAGATCGTGCGTTTCGATCGCTTTTTGCGCCAAGGTATTTATCTGTCTACGTGCGCCACTCTCGTGGAGAAAGTTTTTATGTACGAACAATGATTTTGGCAGTTTTTTTGCCGCTATGTATCTGTGTGAATTAAATGTTAGAAGCACGCAATATACTCTGCAAATAACGTATTTAAAGTTTCAGTCAGAGACGTTTCACGTTTAGGATGTGGGTGGCAGGTTGGACTGTGCTTCAGTTTCATGCGATACCCGAAACTCTGCATTCAGCCCATTTCCTTGTCCCAATGAATTGCACGAACTGCTGGCTTTATAATATTTTATACATAAAAATATGCTAATTCTTATAACTTAAAATAAAAGCCAAGTCTTTGCAAATGATGGTCGACAGATCTATTAGTTATATCACATTTTTGATTTTAATTATCACCAAAAATAAATAAAATAAAATAAAATAAAATAGATACTATCTGAAAGATATAATCGGAACTAAAACGACTTACACGACGAATGATTCACCGCAACGCGAATGCATAAGAGAAACTCGCGCTCGCATCGCTGCCTACTCATGTACGCATTCGAAATTGGAAATGGTATGTAACGCGTCAATCGAACCGAACTAATTCCGGTTTGAATCGTTGGCTGCTCGAGTATCGTCATGTATTCTGCTATCCTCCATGCATACACGAATACGTATCGAAGATTCGCTCGATTCGATCTAGTTTTCCAGTGCGTTATCGCGCGAGCCGCTCGCTGACAGACTTCCGCGAGAGATTTTTTTTTATTCAAATGCTCCGAGGCTTGACCGCGAAGTGTTTGTTCAACAGGCTTTACGACGAAGCGAAGAATAGTGCACGATTGAATAATATATACAATAGAATATAACGCGTAGAACTTGGCGCAGGCTTCGCTCGGTTTTAGAATCGAACAATTACTGCATCGGTATAATTACTTTTAATCGTCGATTGTTGAGCAAATTTTCTGCGAAATATTATTAATTTGATTATTGTATCGAGCTAAGATCTGCTCTACGTACATACACAGCGCGTGAAAAAATGATGGTTTGCAAAAGTGACACAGTCGCCCGAATGCCCGCGTATGAATCATGAGTCTCGCTGTTATATGTGTAGGTATGAAAATACGTGTGTGTCAAAAGCAAACTTAACGTAAATAAGTATCGCGAGCCGATATCGCTTTACGAGCGATGAGTAGTATCGAGCTGAGTAATAGCTCTTCGCTAAATACACAATTACATAGATCGTGCTACGTGCATTATAGTCCCACCTCTCGTAAAGTCGTTGCATCGATAGAAGCATCAAGCTTATCATCGAGCTTATCATCGAGCTTTACGCAATATCGAATCGTGTACCGAACTGTCTGAATTATCTTACTTTTCGTGTTCAAGTATGAGATCAGAGTTCTGCGACGTGTACATGAAATATTGCGCGCGCAAAGCAAACTTCGTCGTCCACCATATGTACCTAAATGTATTTTTCAACCGAGCGACGTAAAAAAAAGTTCGTCGTATGTAGCCGGAACTTGAAAATTTTGCGACGATCCTCGTCGCAAACAGATGCGATATTATAAGCTCGCGCGCGTTTTCTCGTGTTATATATTGCGTCGTGTCCCGCGAGGTCAACGCTCCTTCCTACTCTCTTGAAAAAAAAGGCGCACGACGCACTGAATATGAACGGGCTGTGCTGCTGCTGCTGCTGCTGCTGTCGCGAATTTATTATAAAATAGAGCTGTGCGCGCTCGATTTTGCTGCCCCCGCGTATACTATTATATTCGTGCTGTTGCTGATGCGTGCGTGCGAGTCGCGTATACATAAAGGCAGCTCGAAAGACTTATATTATAATAAAGTGCCGCGAGAGAGAGCCGCAATGTACGGCGCGTTCAAATGTCACTCGGCGACTGACGCCTATAGCGGTGCGCGCGAGTGCAGTAGCCAATGCGGTCGTATGCTAAGCACGCGCGTTGCGGTCTTTTCACCGCCTATAGCCGTCGTCGTCGTCGTCATCCTATACAAATTATCGGTCAAAGTAGGCCCGACGTGTTATTTTAGGATCAACGTTTTGAGCGATGAAAACTTTGATGACGTACCGGAAAAAGTGGGAAATTCCGTTCATTTTTCATCGTGATTATTAACATTGTATAAGAGAACGACTGTTAAAGTAGAAAGAAGCATATTAGTAATCGATCGCAGTAATTGGGTAAAACTGTGCTGCTCGAATCCCATTATTCTCTCTCCCAACCTTCTAGTTTCTTCGATTCCAGTGCATGTGCGTACGAGAGAGAGATGTATAGTAAAACTTTGGGGCGGGAATCCGTGGCCTCGAGGGAGTAGCAACTTCGTTCCTCGTACGCCGAGCAAATACACATGCAAATGAAGTTGGTTTGATATTCGCGTTCGCTGCGACGAGCGTAACTATATAACAAAAGGTCGTCGATCGGCGGAATCAAAAGTTCGGCGCGGCGTTCGCGAGTTCGACAGGAAGCACGAGAAAATCGAAAATCGACGAATATTATACGTGCACTTAAACTGAGGTCAAAAGCACGTCAAAAGTATATATGACATAATGGCTGATCGTTATAAGCTCGTCCGGAAGTCGAGGTACCACGTACACATACTTACGCTTGCAGTTGTGCGCGCGAAAGAGAGAAGAGATGTATAGTCGTCCGTGTATTATAAGCCGGAAACACATGTATAGTGCGCAGCACACACGCGTCGATGTTTATATACGGATGAGCCCGATCTCTCTGTTTGTACGTCGAGTTTTCAAATCGCGCGCATAATATACATATTATACGCGCACACATATAAAAAGCTCCGCGCTACCAGCGCTGTGCCAGTTATTACAATGGCTCGAGCATAATTTATAAGCGCAGAGGCATGTGTGTATGTGTGTGTATAAAATAATTCTAACGTCCAATGGTACACACGAGGTCTCCGGTTGACAGTGTTCGAATGTGTGTTGCATTGGACGCGTTGCTGTGCTCCACCCTCGCGCGCCGCCGCTGCCACGGCTTCGTCGTCGAGCGTGCTCGTGTTTCAGCGGCGGCGTTTACATATGCAAAAAGCCAGAAAGAGAGAAGAGAGACAGAGAGATAGAAAGCTTACATCAGTGTGTGTGTGTGTGTGTGTACGTGTGCCTAATGTGTGTGTGCAGTGCGAGCTGCGTGTGCGAAAGTAAGAGAGAAAAGGAGCGCGAGCAAAACTTAATACACACGGTTCGCAGTTCGCATGATTCGCTCGGCCTGCCAATGAATCAAACGCGCCTTTTATATACTCGCGAGTGCATCGAATTTACCGTACAGTTCGGCTCCTGATTTGGAATTTTAATTATTGTTAACGTTTGTATAGGCGAGCGCGAGTGTTGCATATATACTTTAAAACGATCATCTAGAACGTGGTCAAAAAAGCTCCAATAAAGCTCGAGCTTTTCTACACCACGAGTGATTATTTTCTTATATAACATACACGTTTACGACGTATACGACGACGACGACGACTCAACGTGTAGACTCGGATCGTTGCGCTTGTGACACGAGACGTCGTGAAATTTGAGCGAACACCCGTCTAATTTTCGGTTTGTCAAACATCGCGAGTTATTATACACAAAAGTTCGTTGAGACACGCGCGCGATTCGCCGCGGCGTCTCCCCTGTCAAAACTAATACGAAGATTCGCGCGCGCGCGAACAAGTGGTTTATTTATACATAAGATTTTTAAAATAACGGGGAACCGGACACGTTGATTTGACTGCGCGGAGTTTTGAGTTTCAAAGTGTGCTATTATTATTCCTTTTGTTTAAGTGACCGAGTGGTCACTTGTCCATATGGCAAAAACGTTTTTTCTTAGATTTCGAGACTGTGGGCAAGCCGATTTGCATTTGCACGAACGGGTGATGTATTATTAGACGTCTATTTCCATCGTTATCGGGATTTTTTACTCCCGCCTTTTTGGTATGCGCTGTTTAAATAAGCATAACGCGTTGCTCGTACATTTGAATAGCTATACGAAGTGAAGCTTACGTAGAGGAAAGGGTTTGATTATTTTCATTAAAAAATTGTTGTAACATTTTATCGTTTTTTCCAAAACTGTTCATCACATTTTTTAGCAATACAAACATTCCATCGTTTGCTCAAATACTGTTTGTGCAAGATTTTGGTATGGACATTTTTTAATTTTTACATTGTTTTTTGTAAATTCGCGTATCTATTCTAATTTGTTAACTTGTCACAAAGATTCCAACACACGTTTTTTTTGTCCGGGAATAGCTACCTCCACAATTGTAATCGATATTCAGCTAATTGGTCAATCTGTAAGAATACTGGAGTACGATATTGATTTATTTCATGTAGCATCTGTGAATAAAAATACTTGTAAAGTGCGACCTGTCATCAATTGGTGGAGATTGCGGAGTTAATTATAGTATCTGTGAAAATGAGCAAAAATGCTAGTTCTTGACAGAATACCAAAAAGACAAAAGTGCACAAAAAAGCTCAAACACGACTTGGTAATTCTAAATAGTTTGAGCTCTTTACTGTAACAGTAAAATCTCATAATAAAACGACTTTAAAATTGTAAAATAATCAAGTCACTTTTCTCCACTTCTCTCGTAAAGTTGTATTACGATCTGATAAATCGCGAGAGCACTTGAGTACACGCACAAAGCTTCTTTGGCCGTGTATTCATTTGCAACCCTGCCTATCGAGCTTTATTTTGGTTCACTGCCAAAGTCGCGTACATCTCATGTACATATCGCATAAGCAACTTACTGGAAAATCGTTAATGATAATCGTCGCGCGTAGAAAAAAAAGCACTCCGGCACGCGTGCACGCACCTCGAGGATCTCGCGCAAAAAAAGGTGTCGATATTCTTTTTTTGCTTCGCTCTTGCAGCTCGCTCGCGCTCGCGTATAATAATACGCTCGGGGCGTTCAGCAGTGCAGCATCAACAGCAACTTTAAATAAATGCTCATTGCTCGGAACGAGCTGTTAATCAAATACACACGCCTGGTTACGCACGTAAACACGTACACATATACCGGCCAAATGGACGCATCAGGCTTAATGTTCTCTCAGACTGCAGAATGTAAGCATATCATTATCGCTCGTTATCATCGATGCTTTATTATATATATATGTATACATGACATATACAGCTTGGGCATATACATTGAACGTACACCGTGTATCGACGTATCGACAATTGACATCGATTCTCGGTTATTTGCGCACGAAGCGAGCCAAGATGAGAGATGGTTATAAGTCGATATCGTAAATTACGTCGAGCGTTCATTGCTGAATGGATAGATAATATTTAGCCTACCGATACAGGTATAAAATCGAGAAATGCCGGCACAATCGTGACATTTTTATAAAAGTCTGTCCGATAAGCTTGACTCGGACCGAAGTTTCGAGTCCAAACATAATACATACATACACGAAGCAAAACGTCAAGCCGCAATTTTCGTCAATTTGCAAGTCGTCGTCGCGCGAGAAAACAGCCGCGTGCAATATGCATACGCGAGCGCGCACGACTCCTCTCGAGTTGCATCTCTACTGCCCGAGTGCGCATTGTGCAGCGTATACGACGTTATAGATAAATCAAAGCTGCTAATTTAACCTTGTTTTCTGGCCCGCGTCTGCAGCCTTTCTCCGCGCTGTATAATACACGCGTGCATATATGGCATATAATATAGTAGCAGCGGCCGCGGAGATCGCAGCAACCAATCCTCGGTCTCGTCCTTGAAAGAAAGAGATACGCGCCTCCCGAATCCGTTCGTTATATTCATTTCTGCCGCCGCCACCGCTGCTACATATTATGTTTTCGTTTGTCCTCCGATGCTCTCTACACATATTGCAATATATACATGTATGCGATCCCTCCCTCTCTTATACGCACCATCGCATACACACACACACACACACATATTATATACAAACGAGAGTGGAGTCGATTTATCTATCTTTGTTTCCGGTGGATGCTGCTGTTGCTGCGATATACTACTACAACTACCATATATATGCTGGCTACGCAAATTTGCCGATTGTTGTTGTGCGCGTCGGGCTGCTGTTGCTGCTCCTGCCTTCTTGCTGTTTGCCCTGCTGCTGCTGCCGCTTCTTCTTGTTCTTGTTCTTCTCCTGCGGCGCTGTACTCTCTTATACGTCACGAATCACGAATCGTCGCCACCGATCCTCCACCACCACCAACACAGCGGTAAGTCGTTTTGTACTCTTTCTCATTTTATATACACACATATATACCTATACGACGATATATATATATTCTTGCACACAAGCGCATATTTGTATCTCTGTGTTGAAGCCGGCCCCGGCGCGCTACCTATATAGCGCACGCATACCCGCGCGCATAAAATATCTTCGTATGTGTAAGCAAGTTTCTCTCTTCTCTCTCTCTCTCTTTCGTTCTGTCTCTTTCGCGCGCGCGCCCCGGCAGTCGCCTCGATAAGGCCTTTTTCGAGCACTTTAGTTTCGCGCCGAATGCCTTAACTGCCGGACGCGACTGCGCGCGTGTGTTTCTGCTCCGTGTCCGTGTGTGTGTGCGTTTTGGCCGCGCATACAAGTGCATCGCGTACACGTACGGAGCGCAATCCTTTTTTTTTCTCTCTCTCTTTTTTTTTGGTAACAGTGGGCCCCCACGCGCAAGTTTTGCTCCGTAGTCGCTGTATGCGCGCGCTGGTCCCGGAGGTGCACTTACGTAAGTGTTGCGCGTTCGAGTTGATATTTCTTCATGCCCGCGAGACCATCGCGTATTGCAGGTCTTAGGCATTATGTAGAGTGGCGTAGTTAGTGCGAAAGTGCAATTTTCGTATTACATACCGGTTCGAATTTTCCTAAAAAAAAAAAATTGTTTTTCTTTCGTTTTTTTTTTTTGCGTAACAGTGACTGTCGAAAGAAGCAGTTTGTGGTGTAGTGGTCATCGCGATGTACGTTTTCGCCGCATTCTTCGAAATCGAACGACGAGGACGACGACGAGATGGACAGTCGATGCCGCGGATCGATGAATCCAAGCAGGACCAAAGCTCAGGGCCAATTGAATTTTATCTCTTCCTTCGATCTGAAACGAGACTCTATAATATAATTCGTTGAAGACGAAAATTTTCAAATCGACTCTACGCTTGGCGCGCGCGCGCTCGCGCGTGTGCCGCATCGGCTAAACGGAATTTCGCTTGGCTTGCGCAATCTCGATCGTATCGCGCGACTAAACGCTTAGCGTGTGCGCGCGCGAACAACAATGAGCCGCGACGCATTATCGGTATCACATACTGTTCGCGTGTATAACGCGTACGCGCAAAACGCGTCGGGCGTTTGCGAACTTTCTTATTTCTTCACTTTTCATCGGTATCATGTGAAGAAAATACTGAACAATCGGGAATTCGCGACTGACGCGTGTTCACTCTCTCTCTCTCTCGCGTGCACATAATATCTCGAGAAAAGAATTGAGCCAAGGCATCGATTAGCGTCGTCGAGTGCATACACGGTGCAAATTCCCTCCCCCGCGAGCGCAAATCTCGAGTGCGTGCATACACACACGTATTATAGTATATAAGCACAAGTAGACCTGCGGTGTGCATACTGCATCGGCCGGACCACTGCATAACATCGATACGTGGTACCTATATAGAGAGATACGTGTCTGTATCGATATACTTGCCACGATCTCTCGTTCCCCCTGCACCGCGCACGCGGCGCGCATCGTGCATATCTCTCGCGTCTCGAGTCTATATATACGTACGTGTCTTCTTGTGTTATGCATATACCATGTACACCGCGTGCATTACGTCGTATTAATTTCGCCTGAGCTGCACCGATCACTCGACTTGTTATTATTATAGGGTAAATTCAAGAGGAGAATATTCAAGTAAACGCGAGAGACGCGGCGAGACATTTTTTTACTTTCCTCGATCGAATCTCTGTTGAAAAATCTCGGTTGAAGCGCTGTAATAAGTGCGTTAACTATCCGACTGCATCGCTCGTAATCGTCGTCGTCGTCGTCGATCAGTCTCTATATCTTTGAAAGAAACTCTACTTCGCCAAGACCATTACTCACAACGCACAATTCTCCCGAATGTAACGCAACTACGACGATTGGCTCGTTTTTCAGTGGTACTTTATCACGTGCAGTTTCTCAGTTCCTCTTTCTCTCCTCTTTGGTGCACTCACAAGAAGAAGAAGAAGAAGAAGAAGTGCAGTGACTTCTCCATGTACTCTTGCGAGTGTGCGTGAGCTGCTGCTGCTGTCGTATAGCTTGCGCGGCGCGCTCGAGTGTCACTTTCTTTCAGGCGTCAAAGCATACGCAGCGCGTGTGTATACATATAATATAAATTGGTAAATAAAGTGATTGCATCGTTGCCGGCCTCGACTGCGCGTATTATATACAACGCGTGCGCGCGCGCGCGCGTGTGTGTGTGTGTATATAGAGTGCGAATTCATTGCAACACGCACTACATATATAGGTACTAGTGCAGCGAGCGAAAAAATGAGCGAACCTGTTAAGATGTCCACGGCGCTGCCGAGCAGAGGCCGGCTCAATCCGGCCGTGCTCGCCGTTTACAATGTGCAATTGAAACATTCCGGCCCGGATAATCATCATCCGCATCATCATCATCATCCTCACCAGGTATTGTGACACACACACACGGATAGTATTCGTGACTTTAAGGATGCAGGAAAAAAATCCCACAGTTTTTCATTTTATTGCCCGATTCGAAATTCATCGCTCAATAGGCCCAACGTATTATTACGATAATGTGTACGAGAAAATCGTTTTCTATAGCATAATGCCTGCCCTATTACAGGCTCGTGAAAATTTGCAAGCGCCAAGGATTAGCAGCGAGCACACGCGGCGTCTCGCCAGCCTTAATTTAGGCTTTAAGAGGCAGCAATTCGTATTGAAGATGATACCTATAAAACGCCGAATGAGTATATATACGCGGGCAGGGAGAAAAAAATTTTACTCGGAAACCGGTTGTTACGCGCGCTCTCGCTCCGTACCTATATATCCTCCACTCCATACACCCCGTGTATTTCTTCTCTCTCTTTTTTTTTTTTTTTTATATATATCCTTTAAATTTACTAGGGATTTACTCCTATTATTAAAGGATGTATTATAGATATGTGTGTCGAAACATCAATCTCCAAGACATTCGTATACGGCATCTTCTCAATAGCCACATGATATATAAACGTTTCTTTCTTTTTTTTGGCCAAATAAATTATAGGTTGCACTATAATGTATATCACATACTGTATACGTTACCATACTTATATGCCGTATCGTACCTGTATATAATACCGATACGTGACCCATACCGATATGGTCAATGCTTTATTTTATTTTGATCCTTGCAGCTCTTTACTGCGCGCGCATCGCAATGCATTCCAATCCAGCTGTGCGGTGCATCTCTCGGCATCGAGTCGTGATTTTTTACCTCGAGATTCGCGCACTGCACCTAGGGTACGCGCACTAGCTTGGCTTGTATACCTCGGCGCGCGCGTTTATGTATGTGCATAGCATATTTCTCGAGCAACGAGCTCGATCGTCAATTCTCTTCATAAAGAAAAAAGAAAACAAAAACCAAGACGGATTCACTCGAGGTCTTGCGAAAAATCCTCGAGATCTCTGCGGTGGAGAACCTTGTAAGGCAGTAATTAAACCATTTTCAAGTGCAGGCCGTGCACATTGACGATCTCGAGCCTCGGTGCGCAAGTGAATATCAAGCTGTGCGCGCGCGCGCTTACGCGTTTTCTTAATTGGAGGTCGTTTATACGATACATGCATAAAGTGTCTCTTTGTGCCTCTGTGTGTGTGTATACGTGCCGCAGTTCAATTAAAGCCAACGAACTCGACACATACTTGGAGAGTGGAAAAAAAGGCAGAATAAAAATAAAGCGAAAAATCGCTGTAATGTGCTAAAAGCATACATACGACGACGCTCGTGGAAATATCCTGTGTGTCAGCGGCAGCACAAACCGACTCGGTATTATACCGGTACAAGATCGCCAAGAAGTGAATATATGTATGTAATATAGTAGCCGAGAGAGTGCAGCATACGACACTTCTTTTTTTTTCCTTGTGGGTACATCGAGCTTGCAACGAACCATCGATTCTTTACATTTATTATTGATCGGTCGTAAGAGACCGCGATCCTAGCTAATAAGGGACTCAATCGAAACAGGTATGTTTGCTCCGTCTCTCCGAGCACTCGAGTGCTTCGAGCAATTTGAGAACGAGAACCGAAGAAGGAACGAAGAGGGTAAAGATGTAGAAGATTAATAATCAAGATTATATAAGAATATTAAGTTATTAACGGCCAGCGATCTACGACTCCACTTCAAATTAGTGAGAGTGCAAAGTTATCGCAAGAAAAAAATGTATAAAATTGATAACAAAATTCGAAACAAATCAAGAATGAGACGTGCAGATCGATTCATTCCAACCGATCCGAAAAACATTTCCTTATTCGCTTTATCGAAGCTCTTTTCGCGATCGAAGAAACGAAAATCACTTCTCCTCCGGCACTTACTTCTTGGCACGTACTTGTACGTGTATACAGGACTCGAGCTGGCGAGTATTCGACTGCGGCTATTATCGTGCGGGCCGCACTTCGGTGCACGCCGTCGCGTTCGCTCGCGTGCTCAAAGTCCGCGAAACTGATTTGAATAAGCTCGTAGCTGTCGGCTATCGGTAACGGCTCGCTTGCTCCGATCGTCCGCAGTCATTTCTGCACGTACGGATACCACCACCACCACCTACACACCTACATAAACTCAGGCACGTAAATACATGCAGCTTGTTGGTATACACTTTCGAGAACGGACGAACAACAAACGTGAATGACAAGTTTCAGAGAGAGAGAGAGAGACAGATATATAGAAGGAACAGCAAGAGCTAGAGCACAGTGTCTATATATTGCTGCTGCATTGGGTCGCATCGCACGATGAACTTGGGTAATTGGTATGCTATTGCAGCATAAAATTGTTTAGCAAAGCCCGAGCGCGCCACGGTGATTTAAATATTCCGATCTCTTCTCTCCTCCTCCTCTTCGGTATCTGCTGCTGCTGCTGCTGCTGCTGCTGCTGCTACCTTCGTGCATGCTTGTTTGTATAGTTTGCACTAATGAAGCCTTAATTGGATTAGGCATCGGGTGGTGGCAGCCAAACCAGACCGCAGAGTGTCGCATAATTTATGCGCTAACTTGGATATATTAAGAGAGAGAGAGGAGAGAAAGAGATAGAGAGAAGTTGCTCAATTTGGTACATTGATGCGCGATGCAGTATACAGAGAATTACCGATAGATAAGGCATCTTTGTAACGATGTGTTGGCTTACGCACGCAGGATTATCGGATTATTGATCGGACAGTTGTCTATTTCATTATGCTGCTGTTTTTTTAAAACTCTTTTAAAGATTTCGTTGAATTTTTGATGTCAGTATTACACCGCTGTCCTCTTTTCTACTCGGATGAGTTTCATATTTACTTTTGAAATACCCAAGTCTTGCATTTAATGCATTCGATTACCCATTTCACTTGCGAATAATACGGATGGCATTGGATAAAAATACTGACGAATATTATCAATTTTTGAAACATCTAAAACTTTCCAACGTTACAAACTTCTTAGAATTTTGAGTAATACTTGACGTAACGCCGCGTCAAGAGCAATGCGATAACAATTTTTTTGTCAACTGCTGTTTTATTGCTCCTGCGTAAGAAAATTATGAAAGTAACGATGCAGGTGTGCTTTTTTTCATACACATCGTACAATGGCAAATACGACGATGATTTACGTCTCTCGGCATGCAAATCACATCAAGCGGAACTGTCCCGCGAACGTTATTACGATGTTTAACGCTCGTGACTCTACAGCGTACGGTCAACGGCGACGATTGTATATACTATAATAGCGGAGTAAGCTATAACTGAATTTTTTTTATCGAGGGTAATAAAAAACATGTGTTACGAGCATCTTTCAGCTCGATAACCGTGATACAAAAGATGATAAGATGATCCGCAGAAATTGAGTTGATTCGTTTTGATAAATAATGCTATAAGCCATGCAGAAATTTGAGCTCTGTGGCACTGCGCAAAGAACTCCCACTCGCTGAGACAAAAAAATATGTACTTTGTTGAGCATTGCTCACATGGTAAGCGATATTGTGCGAAAGAAAGCTCGGTGACGCGATCCATTGACAAAGAGTTACCCTCGAAAAAACTACATCGAGCCATTCAGGTCGAAGAACAATGCCTTCAAGCTTGCAAGAGCCAAAGAAGCGGATCATCTTATAGCGTGTGCACACACACAAAAGTATATTGGTATCATACATACTCATATGTATAGTGGCATATAATGCGATATGCATGTACTCGTGTGTACAGACGAGCCAAAAAGAAGGGATTCGATGCATCGGCGCAAGAGACTCCGTGGCGAGTCAAAATGTGGGCTCGTCTTACGTTTTCTCCTCTGCGAGCGTGAATTTCATATGTATCCGCAGTGTACTACTCGGGCGCGCGATATATGCATATACATATCGGAAGAATACCCGCATGACACGTGGAAAAACGAGTTTCTATATACGCGTACATATCGATCGATGCATCTACAATCTTAGAACTGTCGCGCTGCAACTGCACGAACTGCTCCACGTATAGTATACGTGTATCTATTACGAGTGCGAGGTACGATGACGCGCTCGCGAAACCATAAATTTTGTCCTCCCTCGAGGCCCTCGACTCTCTTCCGTTGTCGAAATCACGCGGCAATTGTCGAATTTAAAAATGTTCGCAATAATGGTGATAATAGTAATAATGTGCTGGAAAATGCATCTTATACTACATCGTGCCTGGCTTATTCACGAGAGAGTACCGTCGATCGTTTAATGCGCGGCTAATCGACGACGCTCTCTCGGTCCGTACAATATACCCGCCTACGTGTAATATTATCGTGAGCTCGCGTGCACGATCGCGCATGCCACGCTTATTATTATACACCCCGTATTACTAATACTACTACTACTACTACTCGGCGCGAGGGCTGATCTAAAGTATAACGTTATATATTACATCGCGGCACGAGATGGTATCGCGCGCGCACTCACCGTCAGAGAGTTCCGACTTTGATGGAGAGATTTGATGAGACGACGCACACGGCCAAGCAGCATCAGCAGCAGCAGCGCGTCTGAGATGCGCTTCTCTCTCGGTCGTTTCCTATTATAGAGAGATCTTATCCGACAGAGAGAGAGAGAGCTGCTGCGAGCTACGCTCAAATGGATGCGTGGGTGGTATGCGAATCAGTACACGCTTTTCCGATTATCCTCCATTGCAGTCTAGCAAGCATGTGCGTTGCAGATCTCTTGAGTATATAGTGTGTGTATCTGTACAGCCATGTTAAAATGGCTTATCTTGTTTATAACCGAGCGGCTGTATATAGCTGATGATTATATACGTCGCTGTAATGCCAAGTGCTGCGCGGCTCGAGTCGTGAAAATCACAGCCAACTGCATCTCTCTGCGAGGGATAATACTCGAAGTGATACATTCGTTGGGATGATATTATTGTAATACGTTTTTTTCGAATCCGTGTCTCAAGGCAATTCAATATACAGGATAAAAATGTTGTAATAACTTGAATTATAGGCCCTTCTAAAGTTTTCGAATTAAATATAATTATGCCCTTACCAACTTTGAAAATACTGGTTTCTAAAAGTCTCTAAGTCCAACGTCAGAAATTTTCATATTTCGCTGTTGAATTTGAAAGCAGTGAAAATGTTATAAACTTGTATTGTTAATAAAATATTGTTTTCTCAATCACCTAACCGTCAAAGCATGAAGCAATGAATACCGCCACCAATTTAAAAATGAAATAGTCTATTAATTACTCGCCATTTATTTTGCTCGCGTTTATAACTTAATAATCTAATCCATTACTACTTCTATCAGTAACATGTGACACGATAATGATAAAGATTACTCTACCGAGTAAAATTATGATTAAAATTGATGACTTTTAAATGTCACTTTCATCGCACAATATGTTTTTCTACGAATCTCAGCTTTGTGTGCGGGAAATAAGCGAGGAGAATCTCACCGAAAACTCGCAGCACGACACGTCTCTGGTGTATCTGCATGGAATAAGAAGCCCGTTTGCACGGTCGCAGCAGAAAATACCACGTCGAGCGAGGAGAATGCACGCACACCCAGAGAAAAGTGGAAAAGCTCGCTCAATTCCGTGCGCGGGTAAATAAAAGCGTCTGGCTTCTTATTGTGCGGTTCTCGCAACCGCGCGAATGTCTGCTTGTGCCGTCTATAAATCAAGTCTTTCTATGTATCCTTAGGTGAGCGCGCACTAACGTATATACACATAGTATGGTATCCTTCCGCCGTGCAATAGGAAATCCTATACACATACGCGCACATTTGTATTTATCGCGCACACGAGCTGGAGCTTGAAAAACCGCGCCGTGGATGGTCTGTACGCGAGACGAAGCCTCGGCGCAATCTCGAATCCTGCGAGCTGGCGCCCTTGGGCTATTAACGTTCGCTCGCTTCTTGATGCCACGTACGCCTCTTAGTGAATCAGCTATCCCTATATATAGCACGTATACACTATAATAGATCGAACTGCAAAAGCTCGTTAAAGGTCCCTGTACGCTGGATGCAGGAGAGGAGGAATGAATTTTCAGAGCAATCAGTCAAGGCTGACATTATCGCTGCAGCTCGTGCTTAATCATATTTATATTGTATGTACGTGTATAATGCAATGGTATTATATAGCGAAATATATACACCGGGTGCATGATACGATATCGATATAAACAATGTGTGCGTGTACCATTGTCTTTGTGCGGCAAGCTTCACTTGTAAAGTATGACGCTTTTGTCGAAATAATTCGATTATAATGGAGAGATATTCATGCGATTGTTGTATTCACGTTTTCAGAATTATTTCGTGTTATCATAATTGCTCATAATGAAAAATGATCATTAATATTTGTACTCTGGTGATTGTTCGTCAACAACATAATCGAAATTATCCGCAATAAGTGAATATTTTACTTATTTAAAAATGTATTGCTATACTATCGATCAAATTTTGAATCTTAACTGCACTCATTGACTCGTCTGTCATGAGCCGCACACGGCATCTTCTTCTTCTTCTTCTATTGAACTCCATTCGCGTACACTGCACACCACCTACGCACTCGCGCGAGAGCTTTCAAATTTATTAGACACGCGATAGACGCGCACTCGTGTTTCGGTGCCGCATAAAGTAAGCTTTTCTCTCTCTTTCTTCCTCTCTCTCGGCTTTCAGTTGTGTCTGCTGCATCTGTATACCGATACACGCCAGGTAAACCGTAAACTGCAGGTCAGCTATCAATTACTCGGGCGAGTGTTTGTGCACGCGTCAGGCATGACAAAACAAACCTACAGCGTATATATAATAATAAATCAGCAATGAAATGCAAACGACCTGTCCTCCTCGTACATAGAAAGAGCATATACCTACGTGCTATGGCGTTCCGAGCTCCCGTTCGGTGCGCATATCGTTGCGCCGAGCTGCGACTACTCTATCAACGTATTACTTACGCTGCTGACTTTTCATTGCTGCACACACACACGCAGCAATGACATTCGCACGCTTCTTTTCTATGCCTCGCGCGTTGCTCTCGAGTTTTATACGTGTAACGCGTAATACGAGGGCTTGTTTTGTGCTTCTGTAATGCAGAGTGTTATACAGTACGCAATGTACACTAAAAATGTGTAAAAATAGATCGAGAGCCCGTCGATTCCTACGTTTTCTTCGTGGCTTTGCCGAAGCTCCTTCTGATGGTTTTAACTATTTTACTAATATATACTTGTGCGAGAAGATCCACGAGAGCAAAGTGACGTGCTCTCTACGCCTAGACGCTCGAATGAAACAGCGATATATCACATTCGCGATGGGATATCCGGCATTATAAAGCGAATCATATCGTGCGTGGAGCTTTTTTGCTTTAATATCGCTGCGTCACTCGGGAGCCTTATGTTTTTTTTTTTCAAGTACCCAGACCATCGAATGTTACTTTTTAGAAAAATAATATCATAGGCGACTGATTTATGTGGTTGTGGGCTAATCATTGAACGCGACTCCAATAGGCTGATCATTGCAAAAGTACGGTTTTTTTATATAAACTGCATCTTTACGATGCTTTTTTTCTTTTCTCAATGCAAACCAGTTTATTTATTTCACATAACTTAAAATTGCTTTGGCTTGTTTATTATGTGAATAAAATGACGAAAAAATTGTTGTCAAAGTGTAAAGCTCATAGGTAAAAAAAGTCACGTTTGCTACGTATGAATCACTTGCGGTTTTTCCCCTTCATCACTCGTACAAAAAAAAAAGTTCATCACGTATAAGAAGCGTACAGAAAACGAGTAATCGAGTACAAGAGAGCTTACTAGTCGCCGCACCGTCGATTCATAAGTGTAATCATTGCTTGCACGGCGAAACAAAGCCATATACGTCATTAGAGGAAAAAAGAAAGAAAACGCATATAAAACACAATATACTCGAAGTATTAGAAGCACGAAGGCTCGTGCGTAATACAAATATGGAAAGGGTGCTTTTTACTCCTTGTACTTTATAGCTACAAGTATATACGTGCGTATACGCGTGCATACTGCATAGGTTTCGAATACAGGCTTGTGTTATTCTGAAAGAGCAAAGCTGCGAAATGTGTGCGCGAAACGTGCGCCCCGCTGCCGCTGCTTCTACTACTACTACTACTACTACAGCTGCTACGGCTGCTGCTGCTGCGGCTGTCTTCTGCCCCCACTCGGCGCGGACGTCCGCAGCTGCGCCAGGCGTGGTCGTGCGGCTGTGTCGGCTCGAGTGCGCTGCGCTGCTGCTGCTGCCTATCCTCTGCCGTGCGTTGTACACTGCAGCTCCGGCTCGTTCGCAATAGCGCGAGCTTCTCCAGTGAGCAGCCAGCCACCACTGCCGTCGAGCACGTCATTTTCGCACACCGCGCACGACTCCCGACGTTCGCGCTGCATACCAACCCCCCTTTGCCCATCTATACGTACGCGCCGCACGCTCTTTAACCCTTGTATACGTCGGCCGCAGTGTTGATAATTTTGCCGGAGCTCCGAACTCGACTCCTCGACGCGCCTGTCGTGTCTTCTTGCGTAGGTGCGCCTCTCAAAGTGATTCTATAAATACAATCGTGTCCGTCGCGCAGAGTCAGAGAGAAGACGGCCGTGTGCAGCTTTTCCGCTGGAGCTGCGCGTGCTGTGCACCACACACACACACACGGGGCAAGATCAAGGTCGTCGTGCTCCGCTGCCGCATTGAGAGAGAGAGCGCGCAAAGAAGCTGGGGGCATGTGCGCCAAGAAGGAGCGTAGCACTATAGCAGTATGCAGCAGCAGCAGTAGTAGTGCCCAAGTAGTATGAACTGCAGCCGGCTTTTACTCGGCTCACGCTCGTACCGGCTCGATAGTGCCAGCGTAATATTGTCGTCTACGAGGCGTCGTTGCTATTACTACTAGTGATATTAGGGGGGCCACCACCGCCGCCGCTGACTCCTCCACCTCCACGCGCCGTTCGTCGTGTTTCTGACGCCGTTCAGTGCACGCGCCTGCCTCTCTCTCTCTCTCTATAAGAGAATAGATATCGCTTTACAACACAGCTATATATAGTTGTGACGAGCGAGTGAACTAAACAACACATATATTTTATATCTTATAAAATAAAGCCAACGTAACGTAATCAGTGAAGTATACACAGTGACTCCGAACGTGAACTCCATTGTGCCTCGCGAGCTCCGAAAAAGAGACGTCGTACAGTGTCGTGTGTAGTATCGTCGTACCCGCACACACGCATTCGTACATACATATATCATACACGTATAATCCGTTTTGTGGCCGCCGTCTGTGCGTCTGTGCGTGACAAAGGGCGCGCGCGAATACATACATACTCATACGCACACGAGAGAGAGACTTGGTCAGTCTCAGTGCTCATATATATTCACCGACACACGTACAGGAATTATACATATAATACGGAGCGCGCCCATATACGCACACAAGGAGCAGAGCTCCATATAAGCAGCAGCAGTCTTGACTCACGCAAACTACTTACGTTACTACTACTACTACTACTACTACTATCCGCGCGCTCTTCGTCGTGCGAGCGCGTTGTTATTCTGCGGCAGTCTCTCTCTCTCTCGCTGCGTCGAGTGCGCGCGTGAGTAGTGTTCAGTCTTCGCCCGCCGCGGACAAGAAGAGGAAGTGCGTTGTGTGCCCCGCTGCTGCTGCTGCTGCACGCGTGTATGTGTGTCTGTGCTTCTCCTCGTCGTCGTCGTCGTCGTCGTCGTCGTCGTGTGTTGTGCGCGCAGCGGACTCTCAACAAACTCAAGCCGGCTTTTTTTTACATATAAAACTGCACGCGCCTACCGAAGATCGGATAGGTCGCCCGATCAATAAATAAACGTGTGCACGCAGTGGAGACGCTTTTCACAAGACGTTCACAGCCTGCCCTTTGATACACGCATACAAGGTAGAGATCGAGACTCGGAGCCAGGTATAATGAGCGTCATTTACGCCGCTCATTGTTCCTCATTATTATTATTATTGTTGTTTTGGCCTCGCCTAACCTCTTATCTCTCTCTCTCTCTCTCGCTCTTTCTCTTTTTTTGCGCGCTTGTGCCGTATTCGTGTGCGTCGATCGTATACCCGGACGTATACGAATCGTACGAAATGAAAAAAAAAAAATGATGAGATAGGCACAAGCGCGTCCGAAAAAAAGAGCCAGAGAGAGAGAAAGAGATGTGTAAAAAGAGAAAAAGAGAGAATAGTTAAACAATCACGATCAAAATTGAGCTTAATTGTCTCGTATGCACTTGTACATATTTACCTTCGCTCGTAAATATAAGCACTGCATCCTGACGCATGTATAATGAGCAAATGCTGCTGCTGATGCCGATGCTGTTGTTGTTATACCGTTGCCGCTTGTTTAGCAAGTGCCACAAGTATCGCGCACGAGCAGAGCAATGCTTTATAAGCCGATGCAGCAATTGATGCGTCGTGCGCGTTGAATTGTTGTTGTTGTTATTTTGCTCGCTCGTCGTGTCAAAGAGACAATAAGCTCGATAGATAAGTGCAGCAGCAGCAGCAGCAGTAGCTTCAGGCTCTCTGCTGCCCGCTCCGGCCGACTGTTTGATAAATATAACCTCCAAAATGTCTCTCTATGCATGCTATATATTGCAAGAGAGACCGTGAAACGCCTCGCGTCAGTTCAGCTTTTTTTTGCCTTCTTCCAGCTGCTGTTGCTGCTGCTGCTACACGTCTTCGTCACGTGTGTAATTATAGTGTGGTTATATTTATACATCTGTCGCGCTTTTTGATCGAAACTCTCTCATTCCCTCTTGAGAGCCTCTCTTTTTCTCTTTTATGTAGTTTATATTATATATCGTCGAGCGCTGTACGATGTAATATATGTTTTAAACTTTTGATCGTTGACGCGATGACAACGACGACGATGACGACGATGCTGCGTTGAGAAATTGAAATTCGAGCTTCACGGAGTACTTTATTTTTTATTTATTTATTTTTTTGTTATATACCATACAGAGCAATAATCGTGACACATCGATGCTTCGCTCATTCACACAAGATAAAATTCCATTGGCATCTTATGTGATGTGGACGCTTCATCCGATACACGATACAGAAATTTGTATTTATCCATATAAGTGTAGTAGACGTTTATCCGCCATGCAAATGAAATAATCGATTACCCGTTGTTCAATCTTCTCCCTTTTTTTTTCACGAGTCGAGCTGCAACTGCTCTCTCTCGGCTGCGTTAACGAGAAGCGATGCTCTCGTTTCGCGACTGTATACGTAGTTTCTACGGACTGAGAAATTGATTATTCGTATTTTTTTCTCTCCCTCGTCCTTATCAGTTGGACGTAGTAGTAAAATCTCTTTCTCGCTTACGAATATACGTATTTTATCATTCGCCTTGCAGCCGTTATACGACGCGACCTGAAGACAATCTTTTCTTGTATTTCGTAAATTGAGATTGTCGAGCTTTGGCGCTGCTGCCCTCGCGCACAAATCTTCACTTATATTCTCTTCTCGAGCTCTTCTTTCTCGTTCCGAAATAAAAAAAGAAAAAATGCCTCAATTAAAACTTATTATGCTCGATTGTTTTTTCGTGCCTTATTCTTCTGCTGCTTTCTGCGCACTCGGCCCGAGAAGCGAAATTAATTCGGTTGCATTAACCGCGAGGGATTTCAACGACAAGTGCTTGATTTCTCGTTCATTCGCGGGCATTTGTTCGATGTATAAATTGAAAAAGGAAAAAAAACCAGAAACCCCTCGTGAATGAAAACTCACGTTTCAATTGAGCTAAAATAATGAAAGAACGCGATTATCCATCGCTCCGTTGTGCTTTCTACTTCTTCTTTTTTCGACTCGGCGCGTAAAGTTCAAATGTCGATTGCGAAATCTCTTTTCGCGTTGATTAGTGCATGTACTAAGTGGTAACTGGTTCGTCAATTTACAGATGGAAGTAGCTCGCCGAGCTGCTACGGGCTTGTTCCAAGAGAGGGAAGTAACGAACGATTCATGGCGTCGTAATGCGGTAGCTCTCACCGCGAGTTTTATCGGATTGCAATTTTCGGCTCATTTATCTTTCCTCGATTGCAACTGCCTGATTTTAAAATCTCGTGCGAGACTCCTTGAATTGCGTTGGGGTGATCTTCGCTTCAATGTACTAAAACTAAATACCATGTTTGCACTTTATTTCGTTTGTAACTTTGATCGAGAAATTAGCGTGCTATCACAATTACCGAAAAAATCTGTGTCGAAGCAATAGCTTTTTATAGAGTATTGATTATTCCGCTTCTGATGAGTTTATTTATTCAATGAATGGGTAGATGTATTTTCAATTTGTCTTTTCCAGTACTCTTGAATAGCATATCCTTGACGCTTCGAGAGTTTATTTGGTTTTCGGATCAGTGTGTCACTATCTCTTTCGTTTAATTACGCGCTTTCCACTGCAAAAATGACGAAATTGCTTAAACACAGGAATTAGCGATTTCTCAGAAGTATTGCCTCTCGTTCAATTGGATTTCGTTCCATCAAGTATCAAGCGCGCAACGATTGACAGTTGCGCCTGGCGATGGGTTAAAGAACTCGCGAGGCTTATTTTTTGCCTGCGCTTACAATGCAACGCTATGCAGTCTGTTCTTTTCTCATTGCTGAATTTTAACGAACGAAAACCTCATTTACGCACATAGCGCGCTGCTCGATTTCACGCTGGATAACAATAAAGCCAAGTATTTTTACTGGCATTTTTGCATTCATTGTCCCCGGCACGTTTGTGCTGGTATAGCGCGTGTAGGTTGCCGCTGATGCTTTTCTTCTGCGCGCTTTTGAAGAATAATTGCGCGGAATCGCTAGCGCGGCGACCTGAATTTCGGCAGAGTGAACATTATTCTTGCAAAGGTATTAAAAAAATAAAGAACAGAGTCAGTCGTTGGCCAACATTTCTTTACTCTGAAATGAAAATGATTCCGTAAAAACTGGCAAAGCTTCTTCATTCGTTTCGAGGGTGTATATGAAAATAAAATTATCATTGACTCTTCGCTATTAAAGTCGAGAAAAGTCGAAAATCGTCGTTGGACAAGCGCAGCTAACAATTCGTTAGACTGTTTGTGTGTGTGTGTGTGTATAAGAGGTCAATTGCGCAAATTGACATTCCAAGCCAGTAAAGCATCGTAAGCACTAATATTTGTCGTTGCGGTTGTACACATGGTTGTATACACACACGCGCGCGCACGCATGTGGCATGGCGCAGACGTGAGCACGAACGTTTACAATTGCTGCATCCACAAACGTGCTGCTGCACACACACATTTTGTTTGAACGCGCTCTCGAATAACAAAAAAAAAGAAGAAAAAGAACCAGTTTTCCTTTCGAGGCAGAGCGGCATCATTTTCGCGATTTTCATTCCTTCTTTTACCGAGCGACTTATAAAGATAACGATTGAGTTCGGAGAAATATTTTATTCCCTTGTGTCGATACAAGTATCGTTGCTGTGCGTGTTTCCTCGATGACTTCTTATTTAGAAATCATATAATTTAATGTATCTTTTGGTTCGTCGTTGGCATCAAATTAAATGCCTATCGCAGCAAATGGACTTCATTGGAAAAATAGTTTCCCATAATCAATAATTGTTAATCGTCATTCATTAAGGCAACCTTGTCTATGAAAAATTCGCATGAAAAATGTGTAAATTTTTTCGTTCATTTTTAAATCACTCAAAGATTATTTGTTTTTTTTCACTCTTGCGAAATACTTTCTCGTGCTTATTTATGTTGTCAAATCATAAAGTCTCAGAGCAACAACGAATTATGACACTGACACACATATCAGTGGCATAATCAAAATCGCGCATATCGGTTCGATGATTGCAATTGCTTTGGCTTATAATTGTAATCTTTTGTTTTTCCGGTTCATGCACGCAGCAAGGAAAATTGAGGCCGACGCATGTTTCGCCACACTGCGCATGCATCACATGTAAAACTTATTTATTCAGAGGGTCTTTTGCAGTCGCATAAAGTATGATTGTGCGCGCGCGCGCTGGATTTCGCGTATTAACTGCAATATAAAAGAATAACTTCCTGCTTGTCTTTCTGACATCGACGATTGTGCGTGCCTCCGCCGTTATATGCTCGTATATATACCGAAGGCATATCGAGTTGTAATATCTTCGAGGCTCTTTTTCTTCCTGTCTGCGTGTGTGTGTGTGTGTGTGCGTACATACGAACGTTTGTGCATCTTTCGATTGCCATTCATCATCCGGCGACCGGCGCGCACGTATTATGCACTCGTGTGCACCGAGTTGTTGACTTTTTGCTCGCTCGCCAACTCATATTCTACTATTTACCCGACACGAGTTTATCTTGCTGTCTGCTCTCGTTGGCTTTCTTCTCGTACTAGTCTCGTGCTTTTTCTCTTGTCCGACGTCTCTCTCGTTGGACGCTCGGCGTTCTGTGGAATCAAAACAAGCTGAATTAGCCGGTTGGCTATTTATTTCTTTGGAAGCTCGATATAATATCTCGAACTACTTTGAAACAAATTTAATCGAGTACCATTGATAATCGAAAGGATAAATTGAACGATTATTTTTTCTAATTGCTGGCAATGCCTCGCTAGAAGATTGTCGAAGCCATCGATCAATTTAGTTGAAAGTTTAATTACTACTACCTACTGATTTATGTGACGGGACAGCGATTATTAAAACTAAGTGTGAAAGCGTTGAAGTGAATAATGAATTGTTCCTAAGGATGATTGAATATTATGCCAAAAACTCGGATGATCACATTACGCCCTAGCTTTACCGTTATTCAATTCTTAAGTCAGGTCTCGATTAAGCTCGAGTCAAGGTTTCGAAGAAGCTCGAATGCAATTTCTCAGCGCGGCGATGTGTACTCGTATAACTGAGTTCTATTTACGTGATGTTTTTACATGTCTGTTCTTTTATAGAATCTTCCGCGCGAGTAGCTGCATAAAGCTACGAGGAAAAACGAATTCAGCGAAGTGCCCTTGACAAAAGGAAGAAACTGCGCGTAGTGCACCTCGTACATTTTCAATTGTCAATTCGAACGCGGGATACGCGTCTCGCAACAGCATCAACATGTCAACGGAAAACAGCACCACGGCCCAACTGAACGGCACGTCGGCGTCCGCGGCCTCGTCCAACACGAACGGTCTGAAGGCGCCGACGCTGTCGACTTTTAGCAGCAGCGCCTCGTCGACGCGCACCACCACGAACTCGTCGTTCCTCTACAGCGGCAACTCGCTGCTGGGCTCGGCGGCCACGGCCGGCATCGGTGCGTCCTCGCGAACGGAAAAGATCACCGCGAGACAGGCGCCGCCGCCCACGCTGCCCAAGTACACCTCGAGCTTCAACGCGGGCAGCAACGGCACGGGCTCGGCGATCGATCGCCTGGCCAAGGAGCGCGAGGCCGGCGCTGGTAGTTACAGACTGAGCAGCCTCGACAGGCTCGCCATGAGGCAGAGGAACTTCGACGGGGACGCCTCAAAGACCAATGGAGATGCTAATTCGGTAAGGAAGGAACGTTCTCGAGCCTTGAGAGTGGCCCAATTAATTTAAGCGATGCTTCGCACATCATGCCTTTGTGTCTGTGTGTGTGTGCACGTGCTTGCAATAATGAATCGATTTTGACGTTTGTGCTACGCATAAAATGGAATAATTCAGACTCCAAAGGTCCATATTGGTTCTTTGGGAAAGAAGGAAAACAATTTTTTATTTATCTTGAGACCTTTGAATATATCGAGTAACAAGCATGTTAACATGATACTCATGCATCGACGATCCGCTCTGCTTATTTGTATTCAAGTTCATACGAGTGCGTATCGAATAAAAACTGCAAGTTGATATAGCGTAAGAAACGATGCGAAATATCAATAAGTATCACCGTCGTTTCGTTGCAACTTTCCAATTTGTCAGTCTACAATTACTGCAAACATGATGAATGAGATTCGTTTGCTTACACAAAATAATGTCCCATTCATTTCAATCTCATAGAATTAGAGTGCTAAAATTATTGGGGTAAACAATGAGAAGATAAACGAGTGGATTTTTTGATTTATAACTACATGTAAACATTTTGACTTCAATCTTATTTATTTTTTTTTATTGCTTCTAACTAATATTTAAAAAAAAATTTTATTAAATACATTTTAATTGAAATTAAAGCTTACTCCTAAGTCATAGGAAATACATATGAATAGGAGCTATCAAACCGTATTAAACATTTTATTAGTGAGAATCAAATTTTTAATGCTTCTGGAGATATAGTATAGTTCGCCAAAGTGATTAAAAAGCTTCAGCACGATAGGAACTGTTATAGTTATTGACATTTTTTGTACCCATAATCTTCAATAAAAACGAGGGCTGGTGCGCACTTGCAGGCAAAAGTGCCTTTATGCAGCAGCGTCATCGACTAACGGAGCAATTTCAAAGATATGCGATATTAAAAAGTAGATCGCGATAAAGTGATAGTAGATGCACGAATAAGTCAAGAAGCAAAGGCCGCAATAAAAAAAAGAGTTCACAGCGTTTCATTAGGTGAATCAAGCAAAAAACGTCAAAAATTTTCATTCAAATAAATTTAAGTAATTCTATTCAACTTTAAAGAATTCAAAAAATGTATTATTACAAATGTAATATTACAAATGTAATATTACAAATGTATTATTTTCACGGAGCACATTTTTTTGAAATATTATATTCGTCGGGTATTATGGCGTAGCAAGCGAAAAGAGTCAAAGTTTATGGTTCATACGCATGCAACGTTCAAAAAGCGAGCTCGCTGTTGCCGAGAGATCCGTATATTTTGCTCGTCGCGTTAGTTACGGATCGCAGACATATTTAGGTTCTGTGTGTGTATACACGTTGTAGTATAGAGAGAAGGGTCGTGCGCGCTGCGTGTGCGGCGACGGCGCTTCACTTTCGAAAATCGAGGGTGTCGAGGGTGGCACAAGTGAAAATCTTCTGTTGTGCGCCTACACACAGACACGCAGCACGAGCAGCGTCGTATGAAAGCGTGTGTGCTGGGACGAAAGGTCTAAGGCTTTTGCTCGTATCGCGCACTTGTTTTGCTTTCGTTCTTTTGTCTCAAGCTTGGCGTTTCCGGAAGGCTTGTTTTTATTGTCGGTATTTTATAAAGATAGCTATTACTTAATACCTTTATAAATAATGAATAATTTTATCTACAGATAGTTTTATCTATTAATTTGTTTATACTATTCTTTTCGACGGTAAATACGTTTCTAGCTTTACGTTTTGTTAGATTCCTCACTCATTAAATTGACCATTCATTTAGTTATGAATTTTATTCTTTCTCGTCGCAATTCATGCATTCATCTGAAAATGCATCACAACATGGTAGAAGATGTTTGTGATTGCGATTGTTAGAAAATCCATCGAGTCCCACATGGCACTCGATTGCAGCCACTTGTTATTCGGTCGCTAACTCGAAGCAATGAAATTTTGCGACGCAAAACATCCCCCTTCAAGGATCAATAATCGAGGCCTCCACCGCTGCAAGCGCCTACCGTTTTCTTTTTGCTGCTCCGCGTCAAAATGAGAGCCACTGATCAGTTTACGCGTGAGGCCTTACTTTCTCCCGCTTCTATGTGTGCAAGAACACACGTATGTTACTGTATACGTGCACATTGTGTACGAGTATGAGTACGTTAATATTTTGCGAAATTGATGCATTGTACGAAGCCCTTTTTTTGGTGTAAGGACATTTACAAGGACATCCTCCTGACGGACGTTATTGCATAAAAAGAGCAGCTAAATTCGTAAACGTTTGCGCAACTTCATATGGAATTTCTTTTTAACATTCATCTTGTTTCAATTTCGACCGAATGAAAAACCTAATAAATTAAATGCTTTACGAGCACTGTCGCAAACTTAGGACTTGACAACTTTATGAACGTACCGGCGCGTTTATAACGCACTTTTATTGCAATAACATTAGCGCTGCTCAGTTCACTGGTTTGCACACAAATTTTAATTAAAACAACAGCAGAATTTCAAGCTTTTGCCTCTTTTAATTTGGCGGTAGGTGGTCATGTTTCGTGCAAAGTGCTCATGCATTTTCAACCGTACATCCAATTGATAGTTATCTTAATTTTTAAAAAATAAGTTAGCAAGTTTTGTGAAAAGGCAGTTATTAAAACAAAAGTGGTATGGATCGTCAAGTTTTGAGCTGACAATAAATTATTTTAAATTTAACGCGCTAAGAATAAAAAGCACACCGCGTTTCAAAACAAAGCATTTAACTGTCAAAATGATGGCTAAGAAAACCACCCACGAAGCACAAATTAAATCAAGCCTGCATCGAGTAACATCAATGCTCATTTAAAGCTGCGTTTTAATTCGTGTATTACTTGTACACACTCGTGTGAAAGCCAAAGAGTTAGGTCATTTCTCTTAGATCCCAGATTTCGAATCTTTTTTGCTGGCAAAAATTGACTGCTCTTCATTTCCACGTTATATTGTCCCACGATGTCCAAAGCCGATGTTGCTTTTTTTTGCCCCAACGCAGAGACTTTTGTACGTGTGTGTGTGCACAGTGCAGTCGGGGAAACGTTCGAGAGCAAAAGACGGGTCAGCACTCGCGCCGTGTATGCGATGCAAAATCAATCACCCGAGTGCATTTACCGAGTTATATATGGTCTGAAGTCTGGATCTTTTGACTGACAGCCCTGCGCGGTGCGCAGCGTTCGTGAACTTTTCACGCCTCCTCATGCGAAGACGCTTCTCCCGCCTGCGATGCTATGTATGGAAATTAATTTTCGGTTGACTCGGGCGTACTACACTCCAGCATGTTGAAGTAAATCAAAGCGGCAAGTAATATTAACTAAATGTATGTTTATTAAAACTGTGCAGCGCAACAGAGGATGTTTTTCGAAGGCTTGAAATATATAAGCACGTTTTAAGTTGATTATAATTTGCAATTTATCGTCGAAACTTTCGAGCATAAAAGTTCGCGCTGAAAAGCCATTCGTTTCCAGTTTTATTGCTACATTTTCATTATGACAAAGAAAAAAAATATGTTAATTTTATGTTTGAAATTCCGCGCGCGGAGCATTTTAAATTTTCAGATGAAAATTGCGAAATTGCATCGTGAAAATTAACTTCTTCATACTCCGAAGCACCTTGTGTGAGCATACAAAGTAATTAAATTAAGGCCGTAATTGAAGCGTAAATTCCATAAGAATCCATTTTCATCGGGAGGCAGAAACGTGAACTAGTTATAAATGTGCATGTTCTCGCAACGCGCACGCTGTTGTCGGCTGCCGCTGTACAAATTATTGTAAAATGTTTTCGGAACACATTTCTAACTTTGCGTTAATACGAGCCCCGGAGCAATATTCCGATCGTCGGTATCTCGCGTGTGTGCGCCGCATCTCTTCTCTACGTGCACAGTATCTTGGCAACTCAGGACAATAAGTTGATAGTTCGGAAGAGTAACTATATACAGTGAACTGCAAATACGAGCTTGACTCCCTTCCGCGGTTTTACCGGCTTTACGATACACATACTAGCTCTGTTTGCGTGCGGAATAATACGAGTTACATATTCCATGACAATACTCCTGTTACGTAACAGACAATGCTGCGTAAAGCTCATAACGTGGTTTATATACTCGCGCGTTGCACTTCGGTCTAGGCAATTTCCCTAAGACTTTCAGCTTTTGCGCAAAATTGTCTTTTGATGTACAATGCCGGGTATAAGCTCGAGTTGCTCGATAAAATTCACTTCATTCTTTCAGGATAAAGTTCATTTGATTTAATTAATAATGAAAGATAATATCATCATACCTTTTTATTTTTCACTGCAGTCAATAATTTCCATCGAGAATATGGAATTCCAACTTTTCAACGAATTTGTAGTTCTTCCGATTTTTCTTTTTCACCTCAATAGGCCATTTCTTCATTTCTAGGGTTTCATATTTTTTCAGATTTGCAATAAACCTTTCAGCACGTTTCTGACGCACTCCGAGAAAGCTCCGAGCGCAATTTAATATTTCACGTTGAAAGCTTCTTATGGAGTGGCTTAGAGCATGTTGAATAGGTTATTTCTTCTAGAAACATGCAAAGAGTCTGAAAAGCACGGGTTGATTTTTTTCTCTTTCATCTTGAGCCAACAACTCGATGCTGAATACTTGTAAATTGCCGTAGCCACGAGAGAGAGAGAGAGGCGTGCCCGCGTTAACTTGCTACATAAACGTTATTTTACAACGCCGTTTAATTAGTTCCATTAGACTACACAATGATTCATTAAAGTGGCTTCCTCATAGATAATCCTCCGCTAATTAATCATTCACCGCATTTTTGTCTTATCAAATAGCTTCGAGATTGAATCTTTTTGTAAAGTGGTCAATCAAAAAGCTGAACTAAATTTATCAAGTCAATCAAATGCGTCAATGAAGTTATGATTCTTTTCAAATCGCAAGTAAGACGAAAGCGTATGTATAATATAAAAGCAGAAAAGAGGAATCGAAGAAAACGTAACGTTTTGTAGGAGCAGGTTTAAGCACTTTGCGCATCGGGGACTCTTTTACCTTCGGGAAATCGAGAGCTGCTGCCGAGCTTTGACTTTTACAAAACTGGCTTGTTTCGTTACTCTCGGGTCACGCCGATGCAGCTATTGGATTAAAAAAAGAAAGACACGAAGGCGGGTATAAAGATGGAGCAAAAGGCGAAAAAAAAATCTCATCGGTACTTGCTCCGCAGCACCAACTTCTGTCGCCGTATTTTTCGTCGCAAAAGCCCTCTCGGTTAGGCCTCGAGCCAGATAAGAAACTTCACACGGCGATCGATCGATCACTTGCTTCTTTTGCTTTCTCGTGCGGAGAAAGCTTCGATACACGATTTTATCTTTATTTAATACCCGCGCACACGTTTTCTATCCTAAAAAGTTGAACGTCGAGCTGACGATTCGTAAATAAGGTATCGTGCATTAAATCAAATTCGATCAGTAGTCACAAAAAAAACGTCACTTAACAACATATTAGTATTTGAGATTAACGGTAAGATCGTAAAATTGATTTTTTTTATGATAAATGTTGCGACATTTCTTCTTTGAGAAAAACTATTTTTCCTCATGTAACGACATTTTTAAGATAAAACTTTTCAAGTATATGAACTCTTCTCTCAACGCTTCCATTATATTACGGGGCCGAAGTTTTAAGTTACTTTCGAACTAAATTAACTGTAGTGGTTTTTGATCGATCAAATATTCTGTGTGACGTTGAAAAATGTGCAATGAAAAATCTTTATCGAGTATTACACTGACTTTAAAAGGGTGTCAAAGACTGTGTATAAAATTCAATTTTCCACTGGAAGCTAAAATACGCAAATTTAGTCTCCTCATTAAAGTCTTTTGTGAGAAAAAGTACTTGCAGTTGGTGCAAATATCTAAGTGATAAAAACTGAAGCTATGAAAAATCATATACGGACTCCAAATTTATTCATCAGACACAGTTCAAGAAGAAAAGAGAAAGACGAGTAGATCGGAGCTTGCACGTTTTTCGAGTTGTCGTCACCGCCTCGTCGTGCAGTGACACTATAATCCGAGGACGGAAGTTTCGATTAATCGGACACACCATTCGTATTCCGAGCGATGGATCGCTGCCCGTAACGGAACATTGGCCAGGAGAATTCCTCGAAGTTTATTACATTGTCGTTGCACTTGCGCTTCCTTTTCTTCTCGGACGCGTATCGCACGCGCGAGATTATCCTCGACTCGCATGCACGCACACCGACGCGCGCCGATTATGGTCAGCAAACGGGGTTGTGGCCGTGTCGTTGTAGCGAGCTTTCGCATACGCGACTTGAATCGCTTATATTATTGTCGGTGCAACGCGCTATACACTGCTTATGAAGACGGCTTCTGCACTGACGCGTTCGTAGCGAGAAGCAAAACTGCACATGACTGCTCTATCGCTATGTATAATATGCCGAGTTTTTATTCGCCATTGCATAACAAACAGCCGAAGCTTTGTGCATACTAATCAAATGCTTTTAAATCGGATTTATATGAATTTAACGTATTCACCGAGTCTTTTTATACTAGTTTATTCGCATCCGATTTAAAAATAAAAAAAAGATTAATTGGGTTGAAAAGTCTTGAAATTAGCCGATATTTATTTTATTTCTATAAAGTGCAGTTGAATGCCAGATCGAGCTTCAACGTATTTGCTTTTGATTAATGCAACTTGGTTGCAATCAGACTTTTTTAGTGTATATTTTTTATCAAATGTGTATTTTACAGAAGCTCCGTTTGTTTCTCACTGAAAACTAAACTTTTATTAAAAATGTAAAAAAAACACCAAGGCAAACAAGACAGCTTTGCGAAAACATGCAGCAATTGTTAACCTCTCAATATAAAATGATTCATAATACGTCCTGGATATTGAGACATTAAAATGAACCAGAATCTAGAAATTTCAGGCGAAAATAACGTAAATATTGTGCTTAAATTACATGATTTTAACAACGTAAGAAATACCATTTTACCTGGAACAATTTCCTATAGGAGGGTTAGTTTGCCCAGTGATCCGAACGTTTTCCTATATTTATTTATATTATCTTAAAATTATTGTCAGTCCAAAAAGTTCAATCATAATTTGATTTTGATATCATTCAATTGTAAAATTCGTTTGTAAATATAATCAAAAAATAAAAGTCTAAAGTTCGCTATTTCATTTTGACTTGCAGCTCCAGACGAAGCGCGACCTGTTCTTCAAAGGCGAGAGCACATCGCCGTCGTCGGGCGCGCCCACGGTGCCGTCGGTGCCGCCGCCCCAGCCGCCTACAGCCACGCCGGCCTCGACGACCAACAACTCGGCCGCGACGGCGCCCCCTCCGCCATCGGGCCCGGCCAAAACTCGCCTGACCTCGGTGCAGGCCCTGAACAACAGCCAGGTCGATGGCTACGAGGACAGCAACAAGCGCGAGGCGGCCCGCGAGGCTGCCGCCCGAGAGGCCGCCGCGTCGGCCGCGGCCAACAACACTGCCATGGTGGTGGCGGCCTCGCCCCGGCCCGCCATACCGGCCAAACCCAAAGAGCTCGACGGCTACGTGGGCTTCGCGAATCTGCCCAATCAGGTCTACAGAAAAGCCGTGAAAAGGGGATTCGACTTTACGCTCATGGTTGTTGGTGAGTTGAAATTCAAAAAGAACAATAGTGAAGTGTATCATCGTGACTTGAAGATCGCGTTGAAGATAATGTATGCATTTGCGATGTCATCTCAGTCTAATGCGTATAAGCTTAACGCATTTAAGACTCGAGGACATGTTAACCTACGAGAATAAATATTTTCACAGTAATTAAATGATCTACTTCGTCATTAATCTCCGCTCTTAATGTCTCCATTTTATATTGATTAATCTGCTGCGGTAGCTTAACTGTTTCAAATTAAGTTGAATCAAACTTAGCTACTAGAGTTTTAACAATTCGAGATTGCTTTCGGAGACTATGAATCTTGCGCAATTGGCATATTGATTTGTTCCAAGCCCATTTTAGAAAAGTAGATCCAAACACCAAATCATGCGTTATTTGCATTAGAAAAGAGCCAAATAAAATAGCACAACGAACCGGTGATCTCAATAAGAGCAGCCATAAACCTTAAAGTCGCTTTGTGAATGAAAACAAATGATTAAGCCGGACGCGTGTGGTCTTGATTAAATTTCGGCTTACGTGCTACATATAGCGACGAGGGAAAAGTACTTGGCATCGCCGCAATACTCGTGTGCACTCTCAAGCTTTGCAACTGGAGATGAAAAGCAATTTGAGTAAATGCGTCGATAGTCGTGTATTTTCCGCGCTAAACGCGGCGTTTTGTAGTTGAAAAAATACGAACAACCGCCAGCTTTACTCTTGATCGTTGAACGTTTTCTCGCGAACGATGTTTTCTTTTTCGAGTCGCACCGTTTACGTGATATTTGTTCGAAAGAAGTTGAGCTTGTGTCAGTTTTTTTTTCTCGTGACTCGCTGGTACCATTTTAAAACACTAAATAATTCATACAATTTGTTAAGTTTATCATCAGAGGCATCATTGCAAAGCTGGAATGTAGAAAATTTGACTAGCGGTTCGTCGCGCATGTTTTTGCGTGGGTATTGTCGGTATGATGCATGGCCTATGTGTACACAAAAAGATGCCGGGAACAGTTTCAAATTGTATATGCACAACGAGTATCGCTGAAACTTCCGTCGCAAACATTTATTGTGGCCACGCATTTACTCGGTATTCACTCGGTAAATTGTTCAACTTCATGCAAAACAGTTGAAACAGTTGTTGTATCATTTTCATGTATATTACGGTATACGTGGTTCGTGACGTATATTTCATAATACAGGCGTGCTCTTTTTTCTTGATATTTTTTTCTATTAATTATATTTATTTTTATTATCACAGGTGAATCGGGTCTAGGAAAATCAACGCTGATTAATTCGCTCTTCCTCACGGACATCTACAGCGCCGAGCATCCAGGCCCAAGTCTGAGAATAAAGAAAACCGTGGCCGTCGAGACGAGCAAGGTACTGCTCAAAGAAAATGGTGTCAATCTCACTCTCACGATCGTCGACACGCCCGGCTTCGGCGACGCCGTGGACAATAGCAATTGGTATGGAAAAAAAGCAACAACAACAACAACAAAGTCTCGATTCTTTTTCTGCGTGCGCGACGCTGCACTTCACGAGGGAACGGCATTAATCTTTGGATCTCCGCGAAGAGCTCTTGAGAGAGCCTTTCATTTCGCATTGTCGTTCGCTGTTATGAAACTTTTTCCACTTTCAAACAACCCGAGATATAACTCAATTGTTCTGTCGTACGCAGAACTATTCGTGCCCACTTTTTTCCGAGTACTTTTTCAAACTAAAATACTTTTTCACTAATTTGCCTTGCTCCTTGCTAACTTTAGTTTTACGGAAAATTAGTATTATCGATAATTGAATCTAAAGTGGATTAAAACACTTCCAAGTGCGAAGTTGAGTAGATTTTTTGTATATTATCTCTCGCGAAAATAGAATGATATCATAATAAGCTCTTGAGCGTGAAGAGAATCGATTTTGAAAAAACAAACAAGAGCTGTAGATGTGAATGAGAGAACGAAACTGTCTGTTCCAGCTGGCATCCGGTAATTGATTACATTGAAAACAAATACGAAGAGTTTTTGAACGCCGAGTCTCGAGTGGTACGTCGTCAAATCCCGGACAGTCGAGTTCATTGCTGCTTATATTTTGTCGCACCCTCTGGCCATGGTCTGAAACCCCTCGATGTTGAATTCATGCAGCGACTTCACGACAAAGTCAACATCATACCTGTCATTGCCAAGGCTGACACCATGACACCTGACGAGTGTGCTTACTTTAAAAAACAGGTGAGTTTTAATTGTTGTTCATAATCTATGAGTTGTTCCATGTTTGACAATAAAACGTTTAATCATTTATTTTTCAGATCTTAAACGAAATAGCACAGCACAAAATAAAGATCTACGAATTCCCAGAGACCGAAGTAGAGGAAGAAGATAGCAACAAAGTAAACAAACACCTTCGAGATAGAGTACCTTTTGCAATTGTCGGTGCTAACACAGTCATTGAACATGACGGAAAGAAAGTGCGTGGTAGAAAATATCCTTGGGGAGTAGTCGAAGGTTTGTATTTTAATAATAATCTTGCATTCTTCAAGTTCCTTTTATACTTGAAAATTTATGTAAAATTTATTTCTTTTTTTTTTAAATGCCATATTTTAAATGATATGTTTTATTTCAGTTGAAAATTTGGAACACAATGACTTCATTGCTTTACGGGATATGATTGTTCGTACACACTTGCAAGATTTGAAGGATGTTACAAACAATGTTCACTATGAAAATTACAGATGTCGCACATTAGCGGGTCTTAGTGTTGATGGCAAACCTTCAAGAGGATCTAACAAGTAAGTACTTTTTCAAAGGATCGCTAATAATTGATTCAAATTAAGAGCTACTATAGAGTGTTAGTGCACATTGTTTTCTATACTTAGTCGGCACTTTTGAGCCCTTCGAAACTTTGTATCGGATGCGTCAGTGAGGTTTTTCAATATTAACTTTTCTCTCTTGATGAAAGGTTTAGAGTTCAATCTTAATATTTTAAGATTGAAATATCGATTGATGATAAATGTGGTGTAGGTTAAATTTTTCTTGTACAAAAAATTTGAAAATGTAACAGGAGGAAAAGCTTGTGCATGCAAACTGATCAAAGGAAAAATACTTTTTTTTATAAAATATTCTCAACACAACACATTACCTTTTTTTATATGAGAATTTAATGTGTTGAGTATTAAATGACTGTCCATGAAAATGATAAGTATCTAATAAAAAATTTCACATTGGTCAGTTTGTGCCCTCCTGGAGTGATGAACAGTTTCATGATGGTGTGGTAAGTTGTTTTAAAGCTAAAACCCTATAATACAGTTTTGTGTGCACAAGTCTTGTATATGTTGACGTTAGAATAGTTTTTAATGACCCTATAGTGTAGTTGATTGAAAATATCCATTAAAAAAAATGAATCTTAATATTTAGTTTATTGTTTCAGTGATAATTTTGTTTATCCTTACATTTAGTATTTGCACGATAACTAGATTAGTATATCTTATTCACACCTGACCAAGAGAATTATTTTGTACCGTTACAAGCACCGGTATATTTATTTTGTACTATACTTATCAATATGTGCAGTTTCTTATTTAGACAATAGACACGCGTTCGTTAAAGATACACGATTTATTGTGTAGCTTTTACAACTTTTTAATGCATTAATACATCACGATCGATATCCAATAATCGATTCAATATGGGTATTTTTAAATTTCCTAATCATTGAAATGTTATTACAGGAACCCGCTTGCTCAGTTGGAAGAAGAAAAACGAGAACACGAAAACAAAATGAAAAAAATGGAAATAGACATGGAGCAAGTGTTTGAGATGAAAGTTCGCGAAAAGAAGCAGAAGCTTAAAGATTTAGAATCAGATGTGAGTTTTATCGCATATGTCGACTTTTTATACTTTATCATAAGTTTTTTTTTACCAAATGGAAAAACACTAGGCAACATCTTTTATAAAAACTTACAAACCTGAATTATTATAGCTGCAACGAAGGCACGAGCAAATGCGTCGTTCTTTGGATCAGCAAGCAAAAGAACTCGAAGAAAAAAGACGAGCATTTGAATCTGAAAGGCATGCATGGGAACAACAGACTGGTCATAGCATTGAAGAATTACGACGCAGAAGCCTTGAAGCTACTTCAAAAGAGTAAGTGTAATTTTTATAACGTTTCTTCGCAATTATATCATTTTACATTCATATAATTTAGCTTATTTTCATTTCTTTAACGTACTAAAATTTAAATGTTATTATTTCGCACTTAATTTTACAATTACATGTCCTCGCAATAATTATTTTGTTTTCATTTTAATTTATTTATGAATGATATGTTTAAAACTTATAACAAGTTACTTCGCCATAATTTCTATATTAACGAAGAAATGGTCTAAAAGCATTTCATTTCCATTAAAATTGCTACTTTTGATTATTCAGGAATTTTTCAATGTTGTGAAGTTTTTTTTACATCTGTTGCAATGTTTTGTCCGTTCATATAAATGTCATTGATTTTCTGTTTCTCAGAAAATTATGTGTAATTGTAGCTCATGCTAGTTATAATTACAGATTTTCTAGTCACTTAACAATTTCTGTAAAGAATATAATTTCCATAGTAGTAGACTTGTAGTGATCGGTTATCAAAATTGAACACGGACAGTAATATATTACGATTTTAAACGGTCTTATTATGGGTTTTGATATTATTTAGTAGTATAACTTTTTACACTTAAAAACTGTTCAGATTTTAAGTTGTTTATTAGTAGTACCTGTAGTTTTTACTTTTACAAACGTTATTTGATGCCATGCTTTTGGCTAGCTGTTTGTAGTTGGTACTTTTTCTTTATTATTCTTTTTTCTTCACTTTATTTTTATTTGAGTATCAAACGAAAGCAAAAATCAAAAATATCGGGGTATCTCCATGATTATTTAGGACGGGCTCGGTGTCGTCCGATGGCTCCGGCGGCGTGGGTACATTGCGCGGAGCTCGCGGCATAGGTAACCTCCTGCGCCGTCATACCAGTTTCAAGTCGCCACAGGAGAATCCCATGCCAATACAGCAGCTTGTCATACAACATCCCGAGCATCCTTAATAGGATCTTACGATCCGAAAAGCTACACTTTGCTATAATACTTAAAAATAGATTACGAGAAAAAAATGAAATATTTTGATAAAAAAATGTCAAGATACGGGCTTTTTCGTTGGGACATTTTATTGAGAGCATAAAAATACAATTTGCCTCCGTGAATTTCTTGAGTAATACGCGAAAAATATTAGCGACTGAGTTACGTACGTAATATTTTTAGTCCATATCGATATTCTCATCTTTGTGGCAAGCAATGGAATTTGCCAACTAATTAGCCTCAAGCTGTGTAGTAAAGTAATATTTTCACAAATTGAACTTCCAGTTTTTGTAAAATTATTTTTGAATTAGAATGTTAATGCAATATTCATTGTGACTCTGTGTAATTTTTTTTATTCATAAAATAAATGTCTATAATATCTCTAATATTTGTCAACTACTCATAAATAAATAACAATATAATTATAGTTATGATATTAATATTAATAAAAATATTAATAACAGCTGCCATATTTTACACAGAACTATAAAAGTATATAGTATTTTTTAATAAAATCTAGTGATTCAATATTTTGTAAATGATAAAAGCATTTTTTTGTAGAAAACATCTTTTTACATAGAAACCATTGAGGTCTGAATTATAATCAACATTTTTCCATGAACATTATGTTAGAAATATTGATTGACAATAGTTTGTCATTGCAAAAAATCTTATTGTAAATTTGCTCGATGTACTTCATTTCATTGTCGAAGATGATATAAATTATAAGAATATTTATTTTGTCATGTTTGAAACAAGCCATAACAGTTTTAGTCAAATGAGTTACTTAACTTAGTTTGAAAATTCGATAATGAACTCTAAAATTATTCATAAAATAAATTATGAGCTAAGAACAATTATTTAATTTAAATAAGTTCAAAAGGCACGAAGTCAGTATTCTCACTTAAATGTTGTTGTATTAATTTTACGACGAAGTGAGATTTATACAAACGTTTCTAGATTATTGAATGTATTACAAAATATATGTAAAAATAGCATAAAAAGTAAACGCACATAAATATTCGATTGTAAATTTTAAACGAACTGTCCCTTCAAAATTTTTTATCAGTTTATCATTTAAAATGAATTGATAAATTTTTTATTCAAAATTGTAATAAGACATAGTGGATGGTTCGTCAGAAATTCTGAATGACCTATAGTGTTTAGTTACACAAGCTGTTAATCATTCTATGAAATACATTTTTTGCGAATAAATATGATGCTTTTTATTAATAAGATACATAATACTAACATTTATTCCATAACTGCCTGAATCATATTTTTATCTATGCTTTATCATTTTTTTATATTTCATTTCGAAAAACCTTTCTTTAAACTTATTTGAAAAATTACCGATAATAATGCAGTACAAATTGAAAAATATTGGAATGTAATTTATTGTTGCTATGATGCTCTTAATGTCTGAAAGCATGTTTAAAAATTTATTCAATTGTATTAGCATGATATTTTTTTGTTCCATGTATACGCCTTAAAAATATTGATCATCTAAACGTCATTTCATCAGAACATCAAAAAATTATACAAACATTATCATTACTCTTTAATTTATCTGAAGCATAGCAAAATGGTATCAATTTGTGAGGTGCAAGTGGAAAACTTTTGCTTTATAAATGTTCCCGTTTATTATATGGTTATGGTGGGCTTTATTGTAGTTAGATTGCTGTAGTTTTTGTTACTTTTCATTTGATAAATTGTAACAATGAAAATTCAAGAAATTGTTTAAAAAACTGTATGATATTTTTTAATTATTTTTTTTTCAAAATAACGAAGAAAACAAGATGGTCTTTCTTCAAGAAATGGTCATATTGCCAGGAAACTAAGTTTTGTTTAATTCATTGTACATTTAGAAATACATTTTAAAAAATGAAATGTAAAGTTTAAAAAATTGTTATCAGTAACAAAATTTCTACACTATCGACTGTACACTATTTCTCTGATAATTAATGTTATGTGCTGCCCCCTCAGGTGGTAAGTGCTTGCTAATTTGAAAATCAGTTACAAAATTAGTATAGATAATGCAGTTAGCAACCCAGTTATTTTTTTATGCGAGAATGATCGATCTAATTTTTTTTGTCTTGACCATCTTTACTCGACACTTTCACTCAATTTAAAAATAATAAAACGCAAAATAAAGCTACTCACTATCAATTATATTCTTCTTGCAGAAATGACATAGCTGGTTAATGCAATAATTAATTTGTCTACAATCTACTATTTAACATAATGATTAATTTTAATTTCAGAACGGTGGATGGCAAGAAGAGTAAGAAGAAGGGTCTCTTTTAAATCGTCGAAATACAGCATAATACTTTTTCCAAAGATCCTTTGGCTTCGGACATCAAGGTCATACACCTTGAAGTAAATGAACTAAGATCATAACTTTTTTGTATTTATGTATAGAAAAAAAGCCTTCGATTTTTTATTATAAATTTATGTTCATATACAGTAATCATAAAGCGTTTAGGCTCTTTTGGGTGTAGTTCTGTTCTAATCATAGTTAAATTTAATGTTAAGATTAATGAAAAATGAATTAACATTGAAACGAACATCACAGTTAAAGGACTTTGATATAAATACTTGTAATCGATCGAGATCTTACGCGTGTATAATTTTTATAATGTGTTTCCCATCGTAAGAAAGGCTTCAACTTTTTCTATACAAAAATCAAAATTTTAAATTTTCTCCTACGATATTTCGACGCTTTTGTCGGTTATAAAAATTATATTTTTTAAATATATACGTAACGAATGACATTATAATAGAGATCAAATCAATTTATGGACTCTTTTGTATTTATCTACTGCATCATTTTTGTTCACAATGCTTTCAGCTATGACATGTCAATTTGTGCATTGTTTAGGTATATCAAATAATTATTTTAACAATTTACTTTAGTTACCATTATACAATCAGTGCCATTATTTGATTCATTTAATATGATGTCATTTTTGTAAAATCATGCTTTGTGCCAAAATATGTAAAATATGAGTGTTTTGATATCGATACTGAATGTAATGATTAATTTAGTCAAACAGCTATAATTTTTATCTGCAAAAAATTTCATCAAGATTTAACATATGGCGGCAAAAAAGCTTTCAGCTATTTGAAAAAGCGATGGCGCGTAACAAGGTAAAACGGCTCTTCTGTTGAAATAGGTAAATAAACCTATTAGCATATACAAAGATGTCGGAATCTGACAGAGCAAAAGCAAGAGAGAATGAACCGAATCTTGAAACAATATTTTTATCTAAGCGTTTTCCTCTAGCTTTTTATTACATGTATACGTAACATAATGAAATTGGTTAAAAATTTTGATATGTACCTATAATTTATGTTTAAAATAATTTGACAAGCGGTTTAGTCCAATAGAAACTGCACAGTAGTATAATACTTGCGTGGATTTTTAGGCTTGTATGACTTGTCTATATATGCTTATATGGGGCGAAATTTCTCAAAACTCCTAGTGCCTCGCGCAACAGAGTTTTTGAGCGAAATTACTCAATTTCTAACTCGCTCTAAAAGCACCTAAACGAACCTGGAAAAAATAACCAACCAGTGATTTCGATAGGAAATTTGCTCAGCTTTCCGATGGTGAGGTCTAATTTTCCGGAATTTTCCATTTTCACCTCGGAAAATGCAAGTAAACTTTCAAACTCGAATATCTCAAAATGCGTCACTTTTTTTTATGTTTTTTATTGTTTCAATGGAAAGCTGAGGTCTTTTTACATAAAAAACAGTTGTGTCCAAAGTGTATTTTTCATAATTTCTATGAGAGATACGAG